>QRDG01000041.1:517096-550754 GCA_012064385.1 Puccinellia tenuiflora | reverse complement strand
AGTGTCAAAACTATTTACTAAAAATTATTTGCAAAGATCTCTGTAGGACTCTTGTTTATTCCTTACCTCTTTTCTATTCCTCCTCTTACCTTAAATGATTTAACTCTTCTCTCTTATCTATCTTCCGATCATAGCATCATCGTGGGTGGACGATCTCTTGCCCTTTACCTAATCGGTTCGATCTTCGGAAGCATATCGACAGACGGACATCGCAATCAGCATGAGCAAGAACCTCTTGTTAGTGGTGTCGAGAAGTTCTACATGGCGCGAGAAGATTCAATAGTTTACCTTGCTCTTCTTCTCCCCGACGGTAGTGTGGATCTTGGGGCGAGATCCCTTGTTAGTGGTGTCGGTTGTAATGTCCCGGGGTTTTCCCCAAATTAGATTTTTGCTTGTTTTTGTTTTTGTTTTTGCATCATCATGACATCAGCATCATGCGCATCACATATTTTGGCAACAAAAACTACTTTTATTAAACCCTCTTTTATTTTGCAAAATTTGTTGGAAAAGTTTTACCGAGACAGTCGTCTCCGTTTTCTAAAATTAATTGCCAAAATTGTTTTGCAAAAGAAAATGTTTTGAGCGAGAGAGAGAGCAGCCCAGCTAGCTCGGCCCAAAAGCCCAGCTAAGCAAACCCTAGACCAAACCCTAATCTTGCCCCTGGCTTTTTCCTTTCTCACCCCCTGCACCTTGCAGCCACCCTCCTTCTTTTTCTCGGTTTCACGGAGACGTCCTTCCACCTCGCGGAAGGGTCCTTCCTATTTTCTTTTAGGCCCCTCCCCCTTTTCTTTCTCTTTTTTTCCTTCCCTCCCCGTGGCCTCTCTCTCCAGTGCCCGCACCCGAGGCCGCGCCGAATCGTCCTCTCCTTCCTCCCCCGATCCTCCACCTCTGGTCGTCCTCTGCCCCGCCGGCCCGCGCCTCCGCCGCGCCGCACCTCGCCACCTCCCCGCACGCGCTCTCCTCCTGACCCGGCATTCCGTCCCCATCACCGGCAGGCCCCTCGCGCGGAGCTCCACCTATCCTCCTCCCGCCGACCGGCTTCACCTCCTGTCCCGACCGCCTCCCTCCTCCTGCAGCACCGGCCCGGCCGATGTCACGCCGTTGTCCTCCTCTTGCTGCTCCCCGACGGGCACGTCCGCTTCCGCCTCCGTTTCCCCGACGCGTCTCCGATGCGTGCTGCTGCCTGCCCTCTGTTTGTGCCGCTCCGTGACCTCCGAAATTTCCCGATCCAAGTTCTCCCGTGCATGCTCCTGCCCGCTGCACGTTCCCTTCTCCCGTCCCCATCTCCGTGCACGTCTCCACGTGTGTTGTTCCCCGTCCCCGACGCCGTGTCGTGTTGCTTCCGTGTTTCCCATTCCCGTCGTTCCCCGTTTTCGATCCTGTCGTGAAGCCGGCGACCCGACCGTGTGGATACGACAAGGACTACTTCCACGATCATCGTGAACAACTACTGGTGCCGTACGACGACGACTACGTGAACCCGAGTTCTCGGACCCGATGACCGAAGACGGATACGCCAAGATCTTCCCCGACCGGAACCCGCCAAGTTCTCCGCTTCTAGTCCGTTTGTGTCGGCCGCCTTCGTGCGCGTTCGTGAAGTCCGAAGACCGGAACCCGACAAGGACCCCGTTGACCTCGAAGCCCGGAACGCCAAGGTCTGCAACGACGATGCCCCGTGAACGACTACTTCGACGACGTCGACAACTCCTCTCCGAATCCAAAGTTTCCTCGATCCGATGTGTGACCCCAACCCTAGCCCTATCTACCTATATGCGTATCTTGTAAAATCATGCATCATTAATTAACATCGCATCTTTATCCATTTAGTCGGACTAATCCACCTTTAATTATGGGGTTTTGTCCGGTGCATCTATATTGTGCACCGATCCCAATTAAAATGTTTTGGCATGTGTTAGGGATAAAATTGGATCACCTTTAATTTGTCATGCATTCATGTCATCAACATGCCGTTTCTTTTATCGTAGTAGTAAAATGCATCTTTTGCGCTTCCAATGTTCGTTGCTTCTTCGGGATAGGTCGTTGAGTTGATGTGAGCAATGACAGGTTCTGCTACCTCTACCGGATTGCAGGCAAGTGATACTCCCTTGCTATCTTTGCTTGTTTTCTGTCTCTTACTCCACCTATCTTTTGTTCCTTGCTATCCTTATGTCACGATGCTTGTGTCTCGATCCTATATGCATGTTTACCTTGCAGCTATGATATAGCCACACACCCCACATCCTATTACCTGTTGTTTGTTTACCTTGTTAGCCTTGAGAGTCGTAGTGCATGCGTAGGTGCTTTGCTTGAGTCCTGTTATCTCTCTTTATCTAGTCTTGTTGATAATATGATAGCTAGGCTCAACTAAAGTGGTAATCTTTATTTTCTGTTGCGATGGGAATAATATAATAAAGATAAGGCACCGGCGGAAGGCCAATCGTGGTGATTTGTTCTGCTAGTGTCGCCTAGGACCCGAGTTCTTTTCCGCTGATCCAAGACCGAGCGCACTAACCACATATGGGAGTTTTATGGGGCTCCACGCAATCTATTACCGGATCCTCAAAGCCGTCCAGGTGCCACAAGTAGTTCGGGTGTTTCTGTAGGTGCTGCGGTACGTTCATTTATCGAGTGTTGAAGGAGGGAAATCGTATGAGTGCTCCTCCTGAAGCCGTCCACGCAACGGTTAGGCCCACCTCGAAGCTTCGAATGGACTCTCAAGGTGGATCAGACCTAGCTAGGTGGCTAACTAGACTTGTTTGTACAGAAGGGAAGTATTGCGTCGAACGCTCCACCGGTACAACTTTAAGCGAGTGTTTCGATGCGTGTGGGTTCATTGGTGCATCCCTGCAGGGTGAAATCTTTTTGAAAAGCCGTATCCGCAGTTATGGACGACTTGGTGAAATGCGCTGGCTAAAAAGATCATAGACAACTTGCACCTAATGATTATAACTTGACTAGTAAGATAGATTACTTGAATAATAACCCATAAAACTGATTCACCGTGTGAGTTGCCCTGATTGCTTCCTCGCGGGCGGTTGATCGAGGGAGTAATACTTGGGTGGGTTTTTGATGTGGTGAGTAGTATAGTAGGTTCCTAATGCGCTCTCTTACTTTGTCTCTTTTAGACGAAAGATTCTTCTCTTCATGCTCATCACGGTGAGTATGTTGATTTTGTTGGCTAAATGTTCTCACTTGCTCTTTGTTTTTTTCGATTGGTTGAAATTTCCAATTGGTATCTTTGAGCTTGTGAACATATTTTTGAAAAATCTTCTTTGTAAGTTGTGTGTGTCAATACTTGATATATAACTTATCTCCATTTGATTAAGACTATGTGTCTTACCAAATTAATTGTCTTGTCACACACACATACTCTTGGTTGGGCCTTTATTGATAGTTTCTCTTAATTGGTATCTCCTTATGGCTCAACCACACTTTGGTTCAAGTGCTCTGTTTTGCTTTAATTCTTACATCCTTGCACTTGGTGAGTGTTCTAGATGATTTTGGGGGAGCGAGGATAAGTGCTGTCAAAGTTGGCGGGGAATAATCTTCTTATGTGTCTTTAGTGCGTTCCCCGGCAACGGCGCCAGAAAACTGCTTGATGGTTGATGTTGATGAGCAGTGGCAGAGTTGGGTGGTGCCCCAAGCGAAGGCGGAATTGCAGCTAGTAGCAGTTTTCCCTCGTTTAACGAACCGAGGTTTATCGAACCAGTAGGACTTTGAAATCAACAACGAGGTGAATGTTGAAGATCTCTGGCGCTTGACCTTCAACTGACATGCACGTGCACACAGTCAACCAAAGTACTTTGCCCCCAATGGCGGAAAGGTTGTCAATCTTTCCGGTCTCGCAGAAAACAAAGCGGTTAATTGTATGATGAAATAGATGAAATAATGAAAAGTGACCAGAGGAGTGATGAAAAGCAAGTAAATGAGGTTGTAAACAATGTAAAAAGATGGACCGGGGGCCATGGGTTCACTAGTGGAGTCTCTCAAGTAAATAAAATATGCATGTGATGGGTGAACAAATTACAGCTAGGCAATTGACAAGATCATGACACAAATCCAATTTAGCTATGACATAAAGGACATGATAATATTTATGGAGGCATCACGACAAGTAACAAAGACCGTTGAGTCCAACTACGTCTTTCTCTAAAAAGTCCACCGTGGGATCGCTATCCAGCCTGTCACCCAACGGTATTAAGTTGGAATCAACAGACAATTGCATTAAGTAAAGTGCATGAAGTAAGAAATACTAATATCAAAGGAGACATTAACACCACTGTTTTACCCTTAGTAGCAACAACACACCCTCGCCCTTAGACATTTCTGTCACTCGTGCCCAGGAACAAAAGGGGGCATGAACCCACTATCTAGTATAAATACACTCTCTTGGAGATACACACAATCACTTGGCCAAAGTAACTACACACATCGGAGAGCATGCAAGAACATAAATCAATCAAATAAGAATCATGCACAATCTGAACATAACTTCATAATCCATCGGATCCTAGCAAACACATCATATAGCATTACAATAATCGATCTTGATCATGTTAGGCGGCTCACAAGATCATAAGACATGAAGCACAATAGAGAGAGACTACCAACTAGCTACTGCCATGGACCCGTAGTCCAAGGTGAGACTACTAACAACTCATCCCGGAGGAAGGCATGGCGATGAAGAGCCCTCCGGGATCGATCTCCCCTCCGGCAGAGTGCCGGGATCAGCTTCAGATTGGACCCCGAACTAGGGTTTTCGGTGACGGCGTGTCGGGGTCGAGTTTCTGGAAAATAATGGCCGCCTCGACGTTTTTAGGTCAAAAGGCAATTTATAGGCGTCGGAGGGGGTCGAGGAGACGCCCGAGGGGCAGGGGCGGGTCCCACCCGTGCCCCAGGGTGGGCCCGCGGCAGGAGGCCGTCCCTGCCCTCAGGGTCACCTCTGGTGCCCCCCTTCGGACTCCGTCTTCGTCTTGGCGTAAAAATAATCTCCGTAAATTTTGGTCCAATTCTGCGAATATTTCCAGAAGTAAATTTCTGAAACAAAAAGATAGCAAAAACAGGGAACTGGCACTGGGCATCTTGTCAATAGGTTAGTCAGACAAAATGCATAAAAATGATATAATTGACAGTAAAAACATGTGACAATATCACAAAACTAGCATGGATCACTAAAAAATTATAGATATGTTTGAGACGTATCAGCATCCCCAAGCTTAACTCCTACTCGTCCTCGAGTAGGTAAGTGATAACAAATAATTTTTGATGAGACATGCAACCAACACAATCTTGATCAAGATAGTAATGCAAATCAAAGGATGTGAATGAAGAGATACAAAACAATTGTCTATAATTGATAGCAAGAAAGCAATGGATAAACTAGTTGAATCATTCAAGCAAAACCTTTCATAAATAGTATGTCAAAGACATGAAAACAATGTAATCAACATATTTGTCTAATTCACAATGATAATAATTCCATGACAAAAGTGTTTGAGAATCAACACAAAGGAAGATGTAAGAATTAGCAAAAAGCTTCAACTTCCAACGGCTTATCTTATAGATAAAGTCAATATAAAGATTCATGTTTAATCTTGATAATGCAATATGCTCAACGATACCCAGGGTCAACACTAGATGTTTGCTTTTGTGGAGATAGAAGGAAAAAGGGAAAACTGACTCAACAATAAAAGTAAAAGAAAGGGCCTTCGCAGAGGGAAGCAGGGATTAATTATGTGCTATAGCTTTTTGATTTTTTAAAACAGAAGTAAAACAATTTTTGAGACATGCATGCTTTCGTCAACGACTTCACAACAGAGAAGCTATCTAGTCCCTCATGACAAGCAAGGTTTTTTAGACTTGTAAGAGCAGCTTGTTTTTAGAAGAACGAGTACGCTCTTCTTTCTCCTTGGTTTCACCACTATCCAATGTTTGGGCTGATTTCTCAGATTTGCATTGCGAGGAGGAGAATTGTGAGTTATATTTATATTTTGCTTAAGCTGCTCTTGGGTTGATTCAAGTGAAGACGTAATCCATCGACACCGGGTGAAAGGTGGGAAATGACCTTGCTCGTCACAAGTTATGTCTAGCTCTCTACTGCTCCCTCATGAGCTTAAAAACAGAGGCACAAAAAGAAATATTTTGAATATTTAAAGGTAGCACATGACAAATTTACTTGGAATGGCAGGAAGTACCATGCATAGGTAGATATGGTGGACTCAGCTGGCAAGAAAGTTTGTCTTTGGGGATTGGATGCACAAGTGAACCATACACTCAGTACGAATTTTTAGGCTTAGCAAAAAGGGTGTTTGAAGCAAACATCTAACAATAACTGGTAACAGAACAACATAAGACATTTACCAGTCATAACCATTAAAACTCTACACCGTTCCCTTGTTGACCAAAAAATTCTTTTGATGGAAAGATTAGCTCTATGAATTAACAACTGTGAAAAACCACACAATTTCAAGCTTTCAACCATATTTCTTTACTAATCAATTCCACTCAAATAACCAGCAAGTTTAAGCATTCAACTTAACATCTCAAAACAATTGAGAAGCATCAAATATCCACACCATGATCTACAAAACTATGTAGGCTTTTCATTTTATTCTATCATCACACAAACAGCATTTTGTCGCATTGACAATTCAAGCAATTTTTCAACAACAACTCTCCAACAAGTATAAGTGAAGAACATGAGAGTTTAACATAACAACTAGCAGCTCTAAACAAGATAAAGCTCAAAGCGAGAGCTTACTAGAAAATAGACAGTAGCTAAGAATACTCAAAAAGATATAAGCGAAGCAAAGGAGTATTCAAACAAAAAAGCGGAGTGTGTCTCTCTCCCACACAAATAAAGCTAGGATCCAACAAAGATATGACCAGCAAACAAACAAAAAAAAACTGAAAGTAAAAAGATGCTCCAAGCATAGCACATAATATGTAAAGTGATAAAAACGAAGTTCAACGAAGACGACCTTATGATAGTCGATGAAGGTGAGGGGGTGCCTTGGGCATCCTCAAGCTTTGACTCTTGATAGTTCTTGATATTCAGAGGGGGTGCCATGGGGTAATCCCCAAGCTTGAGCTCTGATCCATCCTCGATTTCTTCATATTCCTCTCCTTTAGAACTTAAAAACTCCCTTCACACAAAACTTCTCATAATTTGATTAGAGGGTTAGTGCTCATAAATTAAAATGCACATGTGTTCAACTTAGGACAAATTGCAAACCAACTTCATTGGGCATTAGATATAGCTTACTAAGCCTCAATGTGGTACTCTACCCCTAGAGTACCACATATGATGATGGTAAAAAGACAAATGCAAAATAAAAGCAGAATCTGTCAAAATCTGTACAGTCTGTAAAGATCGAATTTTTCGAGGAACTTTTGTAGCTCAAATATGAAAACTCAAACTAACAAAAGATAGATAAAAGCATCAGGCTTGCTATAAAAAATTATCAGAAAATGATAAGATTCTGGCGATTTTAGGATTTTTGTGCAACATGCGCATAGAATCTGTTTTTTTTACAGCAAAACAATACCTCGCACTTTCAATGCATTAGAGGCTAAACTTGGCACAAAAACAAAAATAAAAAGATACAATGAAGTTGCTACAGAGGTAATAAATTCATGACTCAAGAAAAATAAAAGCAAACTGAAAGTAAAGATGGGTTGCCTCCTAACAAGCGCTTTTCTTTAAAGCCTTTTAGCTAGGCCCAATGATTTCAATGATGCTCTAATAAGAATAAGAGTTGACAAAAGAGAGCATCAAGAAACAAATAACAAACATATTTAAGCCTAACCCACTTCCTATGCATAGGCATCTTGTACAAATATAATTCATTGGAGCATAAAGCATTAAGCATAGGAAGGTAAAGCAAGTGCGACTTCAAAAGTTTTAGCATAAAGAGAGATGTTTTAGTAACATGAGAACTCCGACACCCATATTTTTCTCTCTCATAAATTTTTTCAGTAGCATCATGAACAAACTCAACAATATAATTATCACTTAAAACAGGCTTTTCATGATCTACAAGCACATAATTTCGTTCCAACTCAAGAATAGTGGGATCAAACCCACTTTCAATAGCATTAAGTAAAGTGCATGAAGTAAGCAATACTAATATCAAAGGAGATATTAACACCGCTATTTTACCCTTACTAGCAACAGCACACCCTCGCCCTTATACGTTTCTTTCACTCGTGCCTAGGAACAAAAGGGGGCATGAACCCACTATCTAGCATAAATACCCTCTCTTGGAGATACACACAGTCACTTGGCCAAAGTAACTACACACATCAGAGAGCATGCAAGAACATAAATCAATCATATAAGAATCATGCACAATCTGAACATAACTTCATAATCCATCGGATCCCAGCAAACACATCACATAGCATTACAATAATCGATCTTGATCATGTTAGTGATGCATGTAAAATGCATACATGAACTTTGCACTATAACACTTATATTCCATTCATATTTGCATCATATAAGGGGTATATTACTGTTATTTAATGATTTTTGGTAATTAATAATGATTCCCCTTTTTATGGAATTAATCCTGCGCAGGCAGAAAACCCCTATTTCTTTCCCTATTTGTTTCAGGGCCTTAAAGACGTCATAATGAGCTATAAATTTACGGGGATCATTATTTTGGAAGGAGGAAGACCTAGGAGCGAAAGAAGCAAGCGAACGAAGGACGGAGGGGCAAAAGGGGGTGCCCCACGCGGCCAGGTACAGGGGCCACGTGGGCCCACCTCTTTTGGCCCTCGTGGCCCCGTTTGCGTCGATCCTTCGCCCTGAAGCATCCTCGTGACCTAAAAAAGCCTATATAAAGAGCCCCTCGACGTTCTTCGAGGAGAGAGCCGCCACACGAGAGAAACAAGAAACATAGACCAGGAGGCTGCAGATTGGAGGGGGAAAACTCCGGCGGAGCGCTGCCGGAGAGGTCTCCTTCTTCTCCATCGACATCACCATCTCCATGATGAAGAGGGAGTAGTCCACCTCCGGACTATGGGTTTGTGGAAGTAGCATATGTATCTCTCTCTATCTTGAGCTTCATTAATTAGCACCGTATGAGCTGCTGAACATGATTACGGTCATCATTGTATTACCTGTGTGGTGGATCTTTGTATGAGTTAATATATGTTGAGATTGCAATGTTTATTTCAGTTATGAAAGTAGATGCATATTATGTACCCCGTTCTTGTATCCTTGTTTTGATCAAGCTTGTTTATGAGAGCATGTGTGGGGGAACTGAAAGGGGTCGCAGCATAGAAAACAAAAATTTCCTACACAGCAAGCGGAATAAACCCCAAGGATCTAGATCTACGAGATGAAGATAGCGAAGGTGAGATCCAATCTCTTACCCTTGAAGATTAACAAACGCGTTTTGTCGGTGCAGGGGTTGGCTAGTCAATCCCGCAACTAGACTCGTCTAGTCACGAGGAGATGTATTATCCTCGAGATCCAATCCGGTGAAGTGCAGCAACGGGCAGCACCTCCGCGGTGTCCACACGTACGGCTCGATGAAGACGTCAACTCCTTGATCCCGCAAGCGAGAGGACGTGGCCTTGATGATCTCAGCAGCACGACGGTAGTGCCGGTGATGATGACGATCTCCGCGAGCAGGGCTTCGCCAAGCCAAGCAAGAGGAGAGGGAGAGGAGGAGGTGGCGCAGCCCCCTAGGGCTAGGGTGGTGCGGCAGCTCTTGGTGGAGGTAGTGGCTCGACAGCCCTCCGGGGAGGAGGGGTGCGGCTAGGGTTTTAGGGTGGAGGAGGTGGTGCGGCAGGGTGCTTGGGGCGGCAGCTCAAGGGGTGCCGCACCCCTCCTCCCTTGCCCCCTTTTTATAGGTGGCCGGCTAGGGTTGGGGTAGGGGCCGGCCGGCCCCCTTTCTTGCCCCCCAAGTTGGAGTCCATCTAGGACTCCTCCTTGGGCCCCTTTCCTAAAGGGTGGAGGGCCCAACTCCTAGTCCAACTAGGAGTGGGTTCCCCCCTTCCTTAGCCGCATGCCCATGTGGGCCATTGGGTGGTGCGGCTGGCCCAAGTGGCCAGCTGCACCCCTTTGGTCCATGTGGGCCCCATACAATATGTGGTCCCACTTCTAGAACCTTCTAGAACATTCCGGAACCTTCCGGTACCCTGCAAATAATTTCCGGAACTTTTCCGAAACCTCTGGAAACCACTTTCCATATATGAATCTTATTCTCCGGACTCCTCCGGAACCTCTCGTGATGTCCGGGATCCCATCCGAGACTCCGAATCACCATTCGTTCAATTCATCATTTAATTCATCGCAAAACCTAAATTCATCGGAACGTTAAGTGTGTGACCCTACGGGTTCGAGAATGAATAGACATGATCATATCAATAATTAATAGTGGGACCAGGATGCCCATATTAATTCCTATACACTCAAAGAAACCTTTTCTCGATTGAACCACGATACCGGAGATTCAATTAATCTCATATACGATTCCCTTTGTCTCACGATATTTTACTTGCCCGAGATATAATCGTTGACATCCCCATGTCTAGTTTTATCTCGTTACCGGCAAGTTCTCTTTACTCGTCCATAATATAGGATCCTCGTGATTACCACCTAATCACCTGTCTGCAGACTTTTGATGCTATATTACCGAGAAGGCCTGGAGATATCTTCTCCGTCACATGGAGGGACAAATCCCACTCTTGATTCATATCACCCAACAACCCACCATCGGAGATACCTGAAAGCCACCTTTATAATCACCCAGTTACGAAGTGACGTTTGATGTCCACAAAGTATTCCTCCGGCGAACGGGAGTGATATAATCTCATGGTCTAAGGAAACTATATTTGGCATATTAAAAAGTGTTGACAACAAAACTTTTGTGACACGATTAATTGCAACTTCTTTATTTGGGTCATGTCCATCACACCATTACTCTTAATGATATGACTCCATTATCAAGTGACTATAACAAGTCCATAGTTAGGAAACTCTAACTATCTCTTGATCAACGAACTAGTCCTGTAGAGGCTCACTAGGGACTCCGGGTGTTTATATTCCACACATGTATTATGTTTCCATTTAATACAATTATAGAATGGATAATAAACCATTATCATAAACTTGAATATGCTTAATAAACCATTTTATTATTGCCTCTAGGGCATATTCCCAACAGTCCCCCACTTGCACTAGAGTCAATAATCTAGTTTACATTTCTGCGATCCAACACCCATGGAGTCTCACTCATGAAGTCTCAGTGCTGTTCATGTTTGCTTGTGGAAGAGGTTCTGTCCGTGCTCTGTACTTTACAGCTCTTTATGTCCTTTGCAAAAATTTGTAACTGTCACCTAATTTGACATTACTTTATCATCACATGATAAACTTCCTATCATCCCATGATAAAACTCATTATCATATAATGCATATAATATGTTTGGTTATAGAGTGAGATATTCGCATCCTTTTATGCCTGTATGATCAGTCAAATGGACTTTCTCATGACATATACATCCGGAACTCACTCGATCTTGAAACAACTTTCTCAAACCAAAATATTATATCTTATTTCAATCCTTGAATTAATCATATACTCCTATATGTTGTAGACTTAACAAATCGACAGTGTAACTTTGCACTTCGATATTTCCGATCATGCTTTCGCTGCGCTGCTCTGACTCTAAAAGATCTTCAATTTAGTCTGGCTTTATGACTTCAACCAAGTCTACCATTTTCTAAATTCATCTCAATTTATGAAAAATGACTCCTCATTCAACATGTTCTTACAATTAAGAACTTGGGTCACACATCGTCATACACAAACACATGGTTCTTATATGTTGAGACCTATGAACAATTCATAGTGAATTCCAACATATCCCCCCCAACCATCAATTTTGTATTGAGTTCTCAACTCAATGTTTTCACCTATATGTTACAATGAGATGAACCGTTCCTCTCTTGTTTCATTTTGAACTCCTTCAAAACTTGTTTAGGTTAAACATCCTGACTTTAATATTTATCAAACTTATCTATCCTTCATAGATACATTCATCTACATGAATATTTGACGTTCAAACTAACTTCATAAGTTATGCATTGGTCCATGACAACATTTACAACATTTACGAAATCTCCATTTCATTCAAACACGATGTTGTAAACTCCCACTCAAATATATACCATACACATATTAAATTGTGAAGCCACTATGGCTCCCACTCAGAAATATGTTATCTTTATATTTGACCATGATTAACTAGTTCCCACTCAAACACATATTTTGATTATGGAAATTAATTTCTGCTCTAACTTAATATATGTCTCCACATATGTTAATTAGATCCCACTCAGTTCCTTATGCACTTTCTCGACACTTTGGACTCCTCCAAAATTTCTTAACTCTTAAGTTTCGAGAACTCATATACGAAACGCCAGCACCTTGCCAGCTATAAGTTTTATTTATTCCATACAAACTCTTTGCAAAATAAATATGTGAAACATTCTTTTCACAAAATCAAGTAACAATTACTTTGTGATTTAAACTTAATATAGAATGACATTTAGTCACTTTCGTATTTTAAAGTTTCTATTTCTTCTTTTTGTAGTTTTGCAGGTATGTCTTGTTTCTCAAACATGACAAGTAAATCATGAATATTATTTTGCAACTTTTGACAAAATTCATATTCTTGAAACCTACATCTCTTTAGACAAGCTAAACCAAAATTCAATGATCACCATCATTAAAATCTTTTATGTGTCAAGATTAACCAACATAGCACTTTACATATGTGCCACTTGATACATAAACATGCAAGGTTTAAGCTTTCTAAATTTATTCCAACAATTCTTTTATCCATGAAACCATTTCATGATAAAACCACTAAAATACACAACACAACCAAACACATTGGTTTGTCCCTTTTAGTCTCACATTGTGGAATCTTTTATTCATAATCTCATATGAATATTCTACAAAACTCCATGTGGCTTTTAATTATCTCATAATTATTGAAACCACTATTTCACATAACTCATATGCGAAACGCAAATCATTAAATAGATCCTTTATTTAAAACAGAGTGTTATCAAAATAAATCTAAATGATACAAATAAAACCTTAGAAACAAATCCCTTCTTTATGACCACATAATATCAAATATAATGTGACTACAATACTTTAGGTTTATCAAAACACTTTTGAATAATCCCTAAATATTGCAATTTGTGATAACACTTGTCACAAGTCTCCATACTAAACAATAACTCAAATATTTTGTCTCTTTTGATCAAATCGAAAAGACTCAATTATCTTGTTAACTCAATATCCTTTACTTCCAAGGTCTCATCATGACATGAATAAATACTCCTATTTACTTATTCACGATGAAGAACATAAAATAATGATGTCTCTTATTAACTGAAAAATTCCACCAACACTTGTGTTTATTCTCCAGTTACTCATGGCATTTTCAGAAAATGACATTTTTAATTATGCTACTTGATGATGCGCAGCACAACTAAAACAAATCTCATCATTAAGTATTGGATATTTTAGCATGTCTTTATTTTATAAGTGTTTAACTAATTATCGTTTAAATCTAACAAAGGACAATAATCTCATAATCGAAACGTGATCTCCAAAAAGGATTACTCATGAAAATAGAACAACCACTTGTCTTTAACATGAATGACCGTCTCACAAACCGAGACACACTAATTTAAGATCACACTTAATTCGATTACAAAACTCATTCAAATCCTCTAATTTAAAACGATAAATGTAGAAGTAGAACATCGCCAGCATCAACTCCTTGATTGCCATCTTCCCGCGAAATCCACTCAGTCCCTCCATGCACTTCTCAAACGGCGGGCCCTGTTTTCACAAAACAACACAAGTATCAAATACTTAGCTCACCACAAGTGTAAATGGGACATTTAAACATTTATAACTAGTATATCAAAATATACCTTCTGCATTGACTACTTCTCCTGCTATGGGTTCCACTTTAACTTGACGTAGCCGGGAAATAAACTCACAGAAAGTGATCGAATCCCTTCCCATGATATAGTTCCTGACATAATCCTTATAGCTGGGGGGAAGCGAGCGCAGCACCCCATCTATTGCCATCTCGTCAGTTATTTCATGGTTCCAAACATCCACCATAGTATAATACAGCCGGTGCATCTTACTTAGGTGTTGTTCCAAGCAAGTGTTTTCTTCCATCTTAGTTGAAAGAAAATCATCCAAGCATTCAAACCTTGCAACTCTAACTTGTGCTATGAACCTTCTTTTCAGCTCATCAACAATCTCCATTGCGCTCAAGTTTCCAAATTGTCTACCAAGGTCAGAATCCATGAAGGTGCATATCAGCCACTCGACTCTCAAGTAGGTGGTCTTTTGTTCGTACCACTCCATATACTCCTCATAGTTTGCAGAAACATCAGGGCATTCTTCTAAAGGTTCATCTATCACGTAGAGCTCATTATTGGTGTGTAGGGCCTCTCTCAGACGCATGTACCACTCAGCAAAGGTTGACCCATCGAGACGCAGCTCCTCAGCAAGAAACATACTACTGTAGTCGGCCATGATCTATAAGGATTTTGCAAAGACATCTTTAGGACTCTAGTTTATGACAATTTTAGTTCAACTTAATCAAATTAATATATGAACTCCCACTAAACTCAACATCTCTCTGGTTGTTTAGTGACACACGATCCAAATCCACTACACCACAACCGATCATCACATGAGATGATGTAGCTTCAATGGTGAACAACTCAGTGTTGATCATATCATTCATATGACTCGTGTTTAACCTTTCGGTTCCGTGTTCCCGAGGCCATGTCTGTACATGCTAGGCTCGTCAAGACAACCGTAGTATTTTCGCATGTGCAAATTGGCTTGCACCCGTTGTATGTGAACGTAGAGTCTATCACACCTGATAAGGTAAAGGGGTCCGATCTTTCGATGAGATGGATTTCTCTCAATTTGGGTGGAGGTCGACGTTGACGATCCGACTACAAACGTGCGTGACGTTGCGCCTTAGCAATCGCTACACCAACTTCCGAGGCTATTGATCTCGCCGGGGCTAGATCAACCTGATCCGAAGATCAATTCCTGCAAGCAATCGAAGAACTAGCAAGAATTATAGATGCAATCAAGATATTGCGGATTAAAGATGAAAGCTTTATAGATGGGATTCTACAAGTGCGTAGTACAAAAGGTCTGAACCGACACTGTTGTCTATGGCGAAGAATAGCAATGGCTAAGTCTTAAACTAAACAAAATCCGAGTCCTAATGGCGGCTAAGGAGAGGTATATATGGAAGAGGAGAAGGGATTTTCGTCCAACCCATGGGGGGTGGCCGAAAATAACCCTAGATGGGCCCTCCTTCACATATACGGACTCCTAAAAATCCCTAAAATATTTATTCCGAAATTACATGGGCCTGGCCCATAAAATAAGGTGTCGCAGCACCAAATATGACTATGGACGCAAATATGATGTATGATCTTGAATAATTCGTCCATGTCCTCCTTGCATCATCATGGTGGCTTCACAGTTCAGAAGTAGCCTCATCTTTATTCCTCACATGCTTGCAGCCACCTCCATGCATAGCCATGCTCCAATGCTTGTCCTTCTCATCCATGCTAGATCCAATATTCCTGAGTAACAAATACATATCTGATTTAGGCAGCATCATATTCTCATGTATGTGAGGAATAGTTCCTAGAAACGAAAGTACCTGATAATTAAGTTGTTTGGCACGAGCTCGAGTCATAGGTCCTTGTATGTGTGTGGCTGTAGGTGCAGTGGTTGTATCAACATGTGGGATGTCCTCATCAACACCCGATCATCACGTGATGCTTCGAAACGACGAACTTTCGCAACGGCACATACTAGGGGAGAACACTTAATTATCTTGATATTAACATGAGAGATCACCTTATCATGCTACCGTCGCGATCACATCTAAGCATAACAATAAGGTGCATAAAAGGGATTAACATCACATGCAATTAATAATTGTGATATGATATGGCCTTTCTTCTCATGCTTTTGATCTCCATCTTCAAAGCACCGGCAAGATCTCCATCTCCGGCATGATCTCCATCATCGTGGCGCCATCACCATGGTTGTCCACCATCGATTGCAACTACAACTAATGCTACTCTTAGCAATAAAGTAAAGCAATTACATGGTGATTCATTGACACGCATGTCACATAAAATAAAAGACAACCATATGGCTCCTGCCGGTTGCCGTACTCGTCGACATGCAAGTCGCGAAAAAATACAAACATGATCATTGCATACATTATCACAAATCACATTGGCCATATCACATCACTTGACCCCCTCTGCAAAAACAAGTTAGACGTCCTCTACTTTGTTTATGCAAATTTTACGTGGCTTGGGTCAACGAGATAGAACCGTTCTAATCTACGCAAAACCACAACGGTGATATAATAGTCGCTTATTTACTCATCCTTTTGAAAGGCCTTCCATTGAAAATTGCATCCTCACTAAAGCAAGAGAAACAGACACCCGCCAACCACTTATGCAAAACAAGTTGCATGTCCGTCGTGGAACCGGTCTCTCGTGCGTGGACGAGTAAAGTTGGTCCGGGCCGCTTCAATCTTACAATACCGCAAAGATGCAAAGTGCACGCGAGAAGGTAGCAAAATAAAATATCAACGCCCACAACTCCTTGTGTTCTAATCGCACCAACATCTACGAATAGAACCTGGCTCTGATACCACTGAAAGGGGTCGCAGCATAGAAAACAAAAATTTTCCTACGCAGCAAGCGGAATAAACCCCAAGGATCTAGATCCACGAGATGAAGATAGCGAAGGTGAGATCCAATCTCTTACCCTTGAAGATTAACAAATGTGTTTTGTTGGTGCAGGGGTTGGCTAGTCGATCCCCGCAACTAGACTCGTCTAGTCGCGAGGAGATGTATTATCCTCGAGATCCAATCCGGTGAAGTGCAGCAACGGGCAGCACCTCCGCGGTGTCCACACGTACGGCTCGATGAAGACGTCAACTCCTTGATCTCGCAAGCGAGAGGATGTGGCCTTGATGATCTCAGCAGCATGACGGTAGTGCCGGTGATGATGACGATCTCCGCGAGCAGGGCTTCGCCAAGCCAAGCAAGAGGAGAGGGAGAGGAGGAGGTGGCGCAGCCCCCTAGGGCTAGGGTGGTGCGGCAGCTCTTGGTGGAGGTAGTGGCTCGGCAGCCCTCCGGGGAGGAGGGGTGCGGCTAGGGTTTTAGGGTGGAGGAGGTGGTGCGGCAGGGTGCTTGGGGCGGCAGCTCAAGGGGTGCCGCACCCCTCCTCCCTTGCCCCCTTTTTATAGGTGGCCGGCTAGGGTTGGGGTAGGGGCCGGCCGGCCCCCTTTCTTGCCCCCCAAGTTGGAGTCCATCTAGGACTCCTCCTTGGGCCCCTTTCCTAAAGGGTGGAGGGCCCAACTCCTAGTCCAACTAGGAGTGGGTTCCCCCCCTTCCTTAGCCGCATGCCCATGTGGGCCATTGGGTGGTGTGGCTGGCCCAAGTGGCCAGCTGCACCCCTTTGGTCCATGTGGGCCCCATACAATATGTGGTCCCACTTCTAGAACCTTCTAGAACATTCCGGAACCTTCCGGTACCCTGCAAATAATTTCCGGAACTTTTCCGAAACCTCCGGAAACCACTTTCCATATATGAATCTTATTCTCCGGACTCCTCCGGAACCTCTCGTGATGTCCGGGATCCCATCCGAGACTCCGAATCACCATTCGTTCAATTCATCATTTAATTCATCGCAAAACCTAAATTCATCGGAACGTTAAGTGTGTGACCCTACGGGTTCGAGAATGCATAGACATGATCATATCAATAATTAATAGCGGGACCGGGATGCCCATATTAATTCCTATACACTCAACGAAAACCTTTTCTCGATTGAACCACGATGCCGGAGATTCAATTAATCTCATATACGATTCCCTTTGTCTCACGATATTTTACTTGCCCGAGATATAATCGTTGACATCCCCATGTCCAGTTTTATCTCGTTACCGGCAAGTTCTCTTTACTCGTCCATAATATAGGATCCTCGTGATTACCACCTAATCACCTGTCTGCAGACTTTTGATGCTATATTACCGAGAAGGCCTGGAGATATCTTCTCCGTCACATGGAGGGACAAATCCCACTCTTGATTCATATCACCCAACAACCCACCATCGGAGATACCTGAAAGCCACCTTTATAATCACCCAGTTACGAAGTGACGTTTGATGTCCACAAAGTATTCCTCCGGCGAACGGGAGTGATATAATCTCATGGTCTAAGGAAACTATATTTGGCATATTAAAAAGTGTTGACAACAAAACTTTTGTGACACGATTAATTGCAACTTCTTTATTTGGGTCATGTCCATCACACCATTACTCTTAATGATATGACTCCGTTATCAAGTGACTATAACAAGTCCATAGTTAGGAAACTCTAACTATCTCTTGATCAACGAACTAGTCCTGTAGAGGCTCACTAGGGACTCCGCGTGTTTATATTCCACACATGTATTATGTTTCCATTTAATACAATTATAACATGGATAATAAACCATTATCATAAACGTGAATATGCTTAATAAACCATTTTATTATTGCCTCTAGGGTATATTCCCAACAGGAACGTGTGCATTAGTTGGAGTAACGGGGGTGGTGATGTGATAAGCTGACAACTTAATATCATGATCCATTGGGTGTTTACCTTACTTTGTTGCCTCACTAGGGATAAACCAAAATACCATGTTGCAAGGTGTGAGGAGTGACAAGCCTCTACCTAAGACTAGATCCAACATGTGTTTATTTTCACTTCATGTCATTAATCTTAAAGCTATACTCTGAGTCATCTTAATTACTGAGGTGTATGATTTAGTTCACATCTTGGTGGAGTATCAGTGAGACTAAGAATCAAAAGGTCTCTATGTTAGGACGTGATGCCCATATAATTAGTAACATGTCATTAAACTTGTTTGCAATCTCATATGTTAATCCTATGTCTATTTGTTTGCCACACTATATTAAAGAGAGAGTGCATTTGTGAAACCATGAACCCCGGTCCATTTTTAATCATAAGAAACAACTTTCCAACCACTTTTAAGCATCATCTACATTCAGCCATTTTAAAATCAGAAAATACAAAAACACTTTTACTTCTTGAATTCACATATAAAAACCCCAAAATTATCATCCATCATCATTACTATCATCCTTGCATATTTACTTACCACCATTGCATATTTATTTACTGTTTTGCATCCATTATTATCTGAATATCATTCTCACACCTTGTGCTTGACAACCACTTGGTGAGGTTGAGGGCACAAAGCAATCTACTTCTTTTGCAGGAAATCTAGAGAAGGACAAGAAGATAAAATCCCCACTACTGATTCCCCGAGAGTTCGATATTAAACCCTCGAGTCACCCTCTTGGGGAAAAAGCTTCCACTTCTACATACTCTGCACTTGGAGGCTCAACCTATCCCTAATATATTATCTTCCTTTCAGGGGATCAAGTGTACTTGTTGGCATAGTTGAGGGAGAGGAGAATGCACTAAGGATACATAAGAAGTTTCTCCCATCAACTCCGACATCAAGGCTTTTTCTGGCGCCGTTGCCGGGGAATCATAGCTGGAAGGTTTTATCCAAGGATATCACAACAAAGTCAACTTCATCACCAACTTGTGCTAACACCTAAGCTTGGGGAGGTTGCACCTACGTGAGCATCATCTTGTCCATCTTTACCTTCAAGCATTTTATTTTGTTTTGTTATTGTCTTGCATATCATCTTGTTATTTCGGTTTGCATATTTTATTTTCAGTTTTGCATTTTGTTTTGCATTTGTTGTTTTGGTTTGCATTGTTTAGTGTCATTTTACTTTAAGTTTTTCATTTATAATCATAAAAACCCAAAAAAAGAATGTGTGTTAAAATATGGAGAAACTTTCTGGAATCTCTATACCTAATGGTTATGTCAAAACTATGGGAGCTTACTATGAATATCGATCAACCAAAGAAGGAAATAGAATGCTTGAATTACTTGAACATCTCAATGATATGGCCATTGAGTTTTGTGAATTACATGATGTAACTTGCTGCTTTGGAAAAGACTATAAACACTCTCCCTATCAATGTAAGCACAACAGTGATCCTCTAATTGCTTGTTATCGTGAAAATAAATTTTCATGCCCTGATATAGAACAAGTTGAGAAATATATTGCTTATGTTGCAGCCCATGAAATAGACTTTCTTATTGATAAATTTTTTGCAACTAGTCATGAAGCTCGTGTAATGAAAGGACACATTTCTATTATTCTCCAACTTTGCAAAAAACAATTTAGTGACAATGTTTATGTTAAAGAAAGAATTCTTTCTTCCATGGAAAGTACTAATATTTTGCAGGAAGAGGATGATGAAAACATAAGCTTGGAATAGGAAGAATGTGAAGAGGAGATTGAAATGGATATGTTCCAACCTAAGCTTGGGGAAGAGTTGGATCTCCCAACTTCACCATCAACATTTGATAGTAGCACTCAAACTCAAAAATCTTTTGTTATTTATGAGAACCCATGTTATGATGAGTGTGAAACTGAAAATTCTATGGTCCTATATGATAACCCATGCTATTATGATAAAACTATTAATGCTCCTTTACTTTCCACTAATGTTACTAGTGAACTTATTGATGATAATGGGGAGTGTTGCTTGGATTTTTTTATGATAAAGCTCTAGATGATGGTCCTATGCTTATTGACAATCCTCAATGTTTAGAAGTTGTTACAAATTTATGTGAGGATAAAAATGATATACTTCCAGTTTGTGATGGTATTCTTACTCATGAGAGTCCCACTTTGTTCTTAAATTCTCCTAGTTACACCATGGAGGAGAAATTTGCTTATGTTGAGAAATACTTATGTGGTTTTCAATTATCTTTAGTTCCAAATATTTGTTGCAACCATGATATTAAACTTTATATTGATCTTATAATTATTTTGAAAGAGGGAAGCATGCTAATGAATTCCAAAATAAATTTAAAGATCCTCTTTATGTGCCTATATTATCTAAGTTGAATGATTCTTGTGGTTCTATGGTTGAATTTATTTCTTCTACTTGCAACTATTATAAAAGAGGAGGTAATAAGAACCCTCTTTATGCTACTAATAAATATATGATGCAAGTAACTACTATTAATATGCATTGTGAAATTTCTATTTATTGTGATTCATTCATATACAAAATTCCAATGCATAGAAAGAAAGTTAGACTTCGTTGTTATTACTTTTGTGTTTTGTTTTTCTCTTTACTAGGTTTCAACCTGACTATTATTTTGATTGGCTTGAGAGCACCACGGGATCTTGGTATAATGCATGGAACACTTCCCAAGGAAGAAGGCACAACTTTTAAGCTCCCTCATGAGCTTCATCTTCGGTAAACAACAAGTAAGTAAGCCTAGCTATATGGCTATAAAGAAGTGCTTTACGGGAGGCAACCCGGTTGTTTTTATTTGGATTTTCTTTGTGTCCACTTGCTGTAACAAGAGAATGTTTTCTTAGCTTAGTTTCTGGAATTTTTAATAAAGTGCCAAGTTCTACCTATTTTGGTTTGAAAAAGTTGCTATTTCTACTCGGAGATTTTATCCCTGCACGAGTCTGTGCACGGTTTGATTTTTCATTATTATTCTATAACTTCTATTGATCTGAAATTTTAACTGTAAGCTGCCCTTTCTTTGGTTTAGTAAGAAGCTTCCTCAAGTATGTCGACGACAACTTTTCATCCTCGGTATGACCGAATTTTTTCAAAAAATTTCGATGAGTTCAAGTAGGACAGAAAAATACATTTTGCTGCTGCTGTTTTTCTGGACAGATTCTGTCCCATATTGTTTTACCATAGTTTGAACTTTTGAGTTGAATCTTTTTGATCCAATTGAATTTATGAGTAGGCATACAACATTATACACTCTATTATCATTCATATGAAATTTATTCCATGAATTATATGAAGCAAGAAGCCTATTTGTTTATCTCTACTAATATCACCCCACAGAAAAGAAATGGGAGAAACAGTGTTTTGAAGTTTTTTTCACAGGGATTGGAGGAGATGCACCATGAGTTATCCAAGGATGGTGAAAACCATAAGCTTGGGGATGTGGAGAACATCCCCACTGAACCAACATACTCTCGGTTTGCACACGTCTAACTTCTGTTTTTCATTTGAAACACTTTATCGCATAAACTTGGAGCGTCTTTTTGTTTGTTTTTGTTTTTGATTTTTATTTTGTGAGACCACCACACTATCTTTTATATATGATAAAGCTACTGGAAATATGGGTTTAAATATATTGCATGCTTTTATTGTATTGGGAAAAGGGATATCTAAGTTGATTTTAATGACACATATAGTTGCATGATTCATGAGCTTCTTTATGAGTAATAATTTGCAAATGCTTTATCATGAGCTATCTTTATTCATTTTTGATGCTGAATGTTATTTCACTTTGTTTGACATGAATTAGTTAGTTATATGGATACTCATGCATGCATCTAGATGGTCATCTTTCTCCCTTTTGCTAGCCCAAAAATTCCAACAAGTAAAAACTTTTTTCCAACACCTTCAACCAAAGTTTTTCCAGTGAGTCCACCATATCTACGTATTAGCTTTATGCTATTCCAAGTATGTTTATCATGTTATTTGTGTTATATATACCTCTAAATGAAAATGATTATGTTATTTATTGTATTGGGAAAAGTTGGTTAAAAAGCTCTCGCGAACTTGATGCACACTTTACTTTTATTGCATTCAATAAACATGAACCATTGTGATTAATATTATGATGATAGTGGCTTGATAAATGTTTAAGGTTGGGAGTTAGCCCATATGTGCTGTCACATGCAAAGCTTTCAACATGTTCCATCATTTATTTAGTTGATATCATGTACTTCTGTTTATGGATGCCTATCATGATGAAATATTGTGGAAATAGAGTAAGTTTAAATGAGTTTGTATAAATGGTTAGAGAGAAACCTGGGCCGCTAATCTAAGCCATGCATCATTCATGGTGGAAATTTACTTACATGCTATTTTGAACTTTCTGTGATACACCCTACAATAAAAAGCTATATCAAGTGGTAAATAAAAAGGGTGTTGAGGTTGTTCATTATGTTTGTTTGTCTTGTTGTTTTGATGTGGGATTGATCCATATCATGGGACAAGAGGTACCCCAGTTGAGGCTCTTGATGATACCATTATTACTTACAATGATAGATAACTTAAACTTACTTTGTTTCCCAAGTTGAGTAATCATGGTGTAGGTACTTGTATTCAAGGGGCATGAGACATCTAACCTTTACTTTATCAAGGCCACTACTCATATTTGCTTTCACAATTAACTTTAATCATTCAAGATGCTATGATAGGGGAATGAGAGCTTTACACCAAGTATTACCATTGCAATCAATAACTTAAGTAGAATAGTTTGGAGGATAGATGAAACTTATGCATGTTTTACCTCTATTCATTTATACATCTTTCCAAAGTGTCCACCTTTTATATTCAGATTTTCATCTACACTCTATGGACCACAAGTATGCAAAAGTAAGAACGTCCATATTACTATCTTTTATGTTACACTTTGTGAACTATCATTGAACATCCTTGCATTGAATACTTGATATCACTTTATAAACTGTTTGCATATTGCTACTTCTTTGAATAATGAATCATTTGACTTTATGTAGCAATAGCAATCATCTTTTATATCCATGTTGTTATTATATTGCAAAGTTCATGTTAGTTTTATCACTTTCATACTCGAGGACGAGCATGAGTTAAGCTTGGGGATGTTGATGCATGTAAAATGCATACATGAACTTTTCACTATAACACTTATATTTCATTCATATTTGCATCATATAAGGGGTATATTACTGTTATTTAATGATTTTTGGTAATTAATAATGATTTCCCCTTTTTATGGAATTAATCCTGCGCAGGCAGAAAACCCCTATTTCTTTACCTATTTGTTTCAGGGCCTTAAAGACGTCATAATGAGATATAAATTTACGGGGATCATTATTTTGGAAGGAGGAAGACCTAGGAGCGAAAGAAGCAAGCGAACGGAGGCCGGAGGGGAAAAAGGGGGTGTCCCACGCGGCCAGGTACAGGGGCCGCATGGGCCCACCTATTTTGGCCCTCGTGGCCCCGTTTGCGTCGATCCTTCGCCCTGAAGCATCCTCGTGACCTAAAAACGCCTATATAAAGAGCCCCCCGACGTTCTTCGACGAGAGAGCCGCCACACGAGAGAAACAAGAAACAGAGACCAGGAGGCTGCAGATTGGAGGGGGAAAACTCCGGCGGAGCGCTGCCGGAGAGGTCTCCTTCTTCTCCATCGACATCACCGTCTCCATGATGAAGAGGGAGTAGTCCACCTCTAGACTATGGGTTTGTGGAAGTAGCATCTGTACCTCTCTCTCCCTTGAGCTTCACTAATTAGCACCGTATGAGCTGCTGAACATGATTACAGTCATTGTTGTATTACCTGTGTGGTGGATCTTTATATGAGTTAATATATGTTGAGATTGCAATGTTTATTTCAGTTATGAAAGTAGATGCATATTATGTACCCCGTTCTTGTATCCTTGTTTTGATCAAGCTTTTTTATGAGAGCGTGTGTGGGGGAACGTGTGCATTAGTTGGAGTAACGGGGGTGGTGATGTGATAAGCTGACAACTTAATATCATGATCCATTGGGTGTTTACCTTAATTTGTTGCCTCACTAGGGATAAACCAAATACCATGTTGCAAGGTGTGAGGAGTGACAAGCCTCTACCTAAGACTAGATCCAACATGTTTTTATTTTCACTGCATGTCATTAATCTTAAAGCTATACTCTGAGTCATCTTAATTACTGAGGTGTATGATTTAGTTCACATCTTGGTGGTGTATAAGTGAGACTAATAATCAAAAGGTCTCTATGTTAGGACGTGATGCCCATATAATTAGTAACATGTCATGAAACTTGTTTGCAATCTCATATGTTAATCCTATGTCTATTTGTTTGCCACACTATATTAAAGAGAGAGTGCATTTGTGAAACCATGAACCCCGGTCCATTTTTAATCACAAGAAACAACTTTCCAACCACTTTTAAGTATCATCTACATTCAGCCATTTTAAAAATCAGAAAATACAAAAACACTTTTACTTCTTGCATTCACATATAAAAACCCCAAAATATCATCCATCATTATTACTATCATCCTTGCATATTTACTTACCACCATTGCATATTTATTTACTGTTTTGCATCCATTATTATCTTAATATCATTCTCACACCTTGTGCTTGACAACCACTTGGTGAGGTTGAGGGCACAAAGCAATCTACTTTGTTTGCAGAAAATCTAGAGAAGGACAAGAAGATAAAATCCCCACTACTGATTCCCTAAGAGTTCGATATTAAACCCTCGAGTCACCCTCTTGGGGAAAAAGCTTCCACTTCTACATACTCTACACTTGGAGGCTCAACCTATCCCTAATATATTATCTTCCTTTCAGGGTATCAAGAGTACTTGTTGGCATAGTTGAGGCAGAGGAGAACGCACTAAGGATACATAAGAAGTTTCTCCCATCAACTCCGACATCAGTTAGCCAGCTCACAAGATCATAAGACATGAAGCACAAGAGACAGAGACTACCAACTAGCTACTGCCATGGACCCGTAGTCCAAGGTGAGACTACTCACAACTCATCCCGAAGGAAGGCATGGCGATGATGAGCCCTCCGGGATCGATGTCCCCTCCGGCAGAGTGTCGGGATCAACTTCAGATTGGACCTCGAACAAGAGTTTTCGGTGACGGCGTGTCGGGGTCGAGTTTCTGGAAAATAATGGCCGCCTCGACCTTTTTAGGTCAGAAGGAAATTTATAGGCGTCAGAAGGGGTCGAGGAGACGCCCGAGGGGCAGGGGCGGGTCCCACCCGCGCCCCAGGGTGGGCCTGCGGCAGGAGGCCGTCCCTGCCCTCAGGGTCGCCTATGGTGCCCCCCTTCGGTCTCCGTCTTCGTCTTGGCGTAAAAATAATCTCCGTAAATTTTGGTCCAATTCCGCGAATATTTCCAGAAGTAAATTTCTGAAACAAAATGACAGCAAAAATAGGGAACTGACACTGGGCATCTTGTCAATAGGTTAGTCTGACAAAATGCATAAAAATGATATAATTGACAGTAAAAACATGCGACAATATCACAAAACTAGCATGGATCACTCAAAAATTATAGATACGTTTGAGACGTATCGGTAGTATAGTAAGTTCCTAATGCGCTCTCTTACCTTGTCTCTTTTAGACGAAAGTTGTAGTGTGTCTCTATAAGTTGTTAGTGCTGCTTGCCGCCGCTTCAATCGCTAACCCTCTTCCCCCGAAATTCTAGATTTGATATCTTGTGAGTATTACATGCCAGTATTGTTTATAGTACTGATCCCTTCGGGGCTGCTATTCCAATGCAGCCGACATGTTTGAAGTTTGACGATGTTAGCTTGGGAATCCCTCTAGCTTGGCCTGGCCAGGGATATGGTGCCTTTGTTTATCTTCAGGACTCTTTGTCCAATTTGTATCTTGTCCGTAGTCGGACGCTATTTTGCTTCCGCTATTACTTGGATCTTTGTATTGTATCTTTTGCTCTTGACTCGATGAGTCGTTGTTGTATATGTTCTTATGTGGGTTCCATCGAGAACTGTTGTAATGTTATCACAATTCCACCCGTATAAACGTGTGTGTTGCGACATGCACGTTATGCCTGGTGGGCGTCCTAGGATCATTATTACGCGGATTTGGCGGGAATCGCTCAAATCTACATAGTACCGATCTTGGGGCGTTACAACATATCTCTTCACATGACTCTTTATTTAAGTCAAAACATGACATGGCAAAGATGGGGATGGATTGAGCCACTACATTGATAAGAATTTCCTTCCCATTGGATTTTTCCTTCCATCCTTGGATCCCTATCCAAATTTTACTCTTCAATTATTGGAATATTATTTCTTCTCCCTTCAAATATAGACAAGAAGACCAAGATAACATTCATTAGCTCCTTCACTTGTCATATTGAGAAAATTCAATAATTTTGGATTTTCTAAGAGCATTGCAGTTTTGACTAAAAAGGCGGTGATTTTCTCTTTATTAATCAATTGACCCGAACAAGCTTCATACAAATCTGAAATGTGATGCAACTCTGTGGCATTGTTCTAGTCGGCCTTAAGCAGCACCAAAGAGTCATCAGCAAAGAGGAGACATGAGACACCTAACACAGCGGCACAAATTTGATACCCTTGATGAGACCATGTTGGTTGGCAATGTGGAGAAGTGATGCAAAGCCTACAAAAACAATCAAGAATAGACAGGGGACAAAGGATCTCCATTCATGAGTCCACATTGTGGGCCAATGATCTTGGTAACCTTTATCCTGTAGGTCACCGACAAGACACATTTCATCATGAGAGACACCCAGCTAGAATGGAACCCAAGTTTAAAAATCACATCTTCAAGAAAAATCCATTCCACCCGTCGTAGGCTTTACTCAGTGTACAGCTTGACTGCCATATAACCATCTCCACTTTGTTTGTGCTATATAAATGTGTCATCTCATACGCAATCAACATGTTACCAGTGGTAAGCCGACCAAGAATAAAATCACTCTGATTCTGAGAACTTATATCTCGAATGAACACTTTAAGTATACTTGTGTGTACCTTGGAGAATATTTTGTAGATGAGATTACAAAGACTGATTGTGCTCAAATCCTTGATGCAGTGTGGATTCTTAGCTTTGGAGATTAGAACCACATTTGTATTATTCCAGTGCGCCGATAGAGGGGCACCAATTAGAACATGCAGAGCCTCATTCTTGACGTGGTCATCGACCACCTCCCAAATCTTGTGTAGAAAATGGCTGGCATACCGTGAGTTCATGGTGCCTTCAAGTCACGAATGTTCTGTAGAGCCTGAAATACTTCATCTTCAGTGAAAGGTGAGCAAAGGGAGTCATTGATATAATTCGTGACCCGAGGTTGTACATGCTCAAAATTTTAGAAAGATTAGTTGTTGGTTGAGCAGTGAAGAGTGACTTGTAGTAATCATAAATATGTTGTTTTAATTTGTCCTCCCCCTCGATGGTTTCACCATCTTCATTCTTCAGAATTGTGATTTTGTTCCTTTTCTTTCTCTCCGAGCAACTACTATGGAAAAAGTGAGTGTTCCGATCTCCATGCTACACATGAGCACACTGTCTCCAGAATATATGTTCTAGTTTGAATCTCAAAACATGCTCAAAGTGGATTGTCTCCTTAGAAATTGTATCTTTGAGTCAGCGATTTAAGTCATTTGTTTTTTTGTTGATGCATTTCTCACTCCCAAGACATTACAATTGCATTCGTTAAGTTTTGTAGTGACATGCTTAATTCTGTCCGCCGCTGAACCATGCCCATTAAAAACCTCGTTCCACGCATCCTGAACAAGTTGTGCACATCGATCCTCCTGGAGCCATGACGCCTCAAAACGGAAGGAATGATCAAAGCTAGGATCAGACGCAGTCATACAACTGGTGTCGAGGATCACTGGACGGCAGCTCGTATGCCGGGGCTCACCGTCAATGATCTTCACAGACAATGATCTTCATAGACGGATAGATAGAACACCATTCAATATTTGCAACCGATCGGTCAAGGCGCTCTTTGACATACCGACCATGACGATGATTATGATTCCGCCAAGTAAAGACATCACCTATGAATCCAAGGTTAGTTAACTCGAAAACTCGAGAGCTTCGTGGAACCGGTCCATTTGGGCACCACCAACCTTCTCATGCTGGAACAATATTTCATTGAAAATCGTCCATACAATGCTAGGCCAAACTTGTTTAAGATTCTGAAGAGTATTCCAAATCAAATTCTTATTTTCTACTCCCTCCGTTCCTCTGCTTAAGGCGTGATATTTTTTCTCATTTTTCGCCAAAAAGGAAGGCGTACATGCAATAGATAGTTAACCTCCCAAATCTGCCCCTCTATCACGCTGGAATCAAGGAGGAGATGCATGCCGTGATTGGTTGTGCGTGGCTACCTTTGAAACGAGGAGGTGCATGGCTGCATGCAACAAATCGAAAGAGATTGACTGTTGTCGAGAACAGTCCCAGGAACTGGGTGTGTCTCGAGAAGGATCGAGTAAGGGGCTGAACACGGGATCAAACAACCCTCAACGTGCTCCGGCGACGGTGCTCGTCAGACTCGCTGCGGGACTGCACTGCAGAGATGGAACGCTCGGTCTTACCCAGGTTCAGGGCCCTCGTGTGGAGGTAAAACCCCTACGTCCTGCCTTTGTGTATTGCACTGCTTGGAGAGTTTACAGTACAAGGAGAGCTCGTCGAGCTCGAGGTGGCTAACAATGGCTACTTGCTGGTCTTCAGATCTAGGGTTTGGTCTAATAGAGTTGCACCCACCGAAGATCGAACCCTTTGCTTGGGCGGGCTCCCCCTCCTTTTATAGGCGTCTCGGACCTCTTCCGCCCAAACATTTGGGCGGGAAGGGCTACCACATGGCGACGACGGAGGAGGCGCGGTGCACCGTAAAGGTGAAGTCCACCATAAAGGTAAAGCTCGTGGACACGGTCCACGGCAGGGGAGCGGCGTCACCAAAGCTGAAAAGGGGCACCGACCAGCTGGACATGGGCTGGCGCTTGCCGAGGTGGGAGGTGACCCACGGTGACGTCGTCCTTGGAGCGTAGCTGCAGACGGTCCCCTTATCACCAAAGAGGCAATACTCGTTGTCCGCTTTGCTTGGCTCCACTTTGTTGACTGCTTTATACATGGAAACGGCAACTGCGGCGTCGTCGTCATTGCGCGTAGGCACGCGCGTCACTCTGCACATGGCGCAGAGCCCATGTGCGCTCTGCCGCGGGGGCAGAGATGGCTTCGTGGGGAAAGGGCCTCGGCGAGGCAGAGGACCTCGCCGAGCCCTTCGGCTTGGTCCTTAGCAGAATTGCGGGTGACATCGGACTCGCCTTGTCGAGGAGCGATCCCTCGCCGAGGGAGAGAATCCTTGGCGAGGAGAAAAACCCTTCGCGAGGGAAAAATCCTCGCGAAGCTCGCCAGGCTTGGAGAGCCTGGTCCTTAGCGAAAATCATCCAAAGAATCTTGTGGGCCCTGGCAGGCCGGCCCGTGGTACCCTGGTTTCCACTGTGCCGACAGTAGCCCCCGGGCCCGCGACGGGCACGCCGAGGCCCATGGACGAAGGCGAAGCATCGAGGGGCCAAAGATGCCTGACAGGGCCGCGACACGTGGCACGCAGCGGTTGCACCCGCGGCCACGACCTCCTCGGCTCCAACGGGCGATGTGGCGGGGCCCGTCACGACTTGGGAGCCGGTCAATAAAGCCTGGGCGCGCAGGCAGCGCCCGTCACTTCTCCCATTACTCCGCCGCCCTCTTCTCCAAAAAACCTTTTCTTCCTCCCAGAGCTCGTCGCTTCCGAGGTCTTCGTCTTCGAGTTTTTCTTCCGGCGGCCATGGCTCCCAAGAGGGCAACCGACGGCCAGAAGGGCAAGGCCGCGATGCAGACCGGCACGTCTGCGGCGGCGGCGCGGGGCGCCGCGCCCCAGGGGACGATGCCGGAATCCCTCGTCGGCGCAGCGGCGATTGCCAGGGTGCAGCACCTGGTGGCCACCAACACCCACGAGCTCGGCGCCACCAGCATAGCGCCCGGCGGCAGCAAGGTCGGCGTGGGGTACTACCCCGTCTTCCTTCACACACTCTACGCCGGCCTCGTTCCTCCCTTCTCCAGCTTCCTCCTGGCGATCCTTGAAGCGTACCGGATCCAGCTCCTTCATCTCCACCCCAACTCCGTGCTTATTCTCGCCATCTTTGCCTACCTCTGCGAGGCATACGTCGGTGTCCACCCCTCGGTGGCCCTCTTCCGTAGCTTCTACTCCCTCCGGAGCACCAAGTCGAACGAGCAGCTTGGATGCGTCTCCTTCCGCATCGCCGCCGCCAAAAGTGAGGAATACATTCCCATCGCGTGGCAGGGTGAGAATGCCATCACCGAGGTGACGAAGAAGGTTGAGAAGTTCCGCGAGAAGTGGCTCTTCGTTCGTACCAAGTCGTCGAACCGCAACCTGTAGGTACCCGCGGCGCTGCCGAGGAAGTGGGCGCGTTGGGCGAGTGGTGACTTCGAGGGCCCTAAGCTCATGGCGGTATATGAGCGTATTCAGGTGCTCCGCGAGGCCGGGCTCACCGGCCGGATGGTGGCGATGGATTTCGTTGCACGCCGCATTGCTCCTCTCCAATGGCATTCGGCGCCGATGTGGACCTATTCAGGCCCGGATGATAGGATGCGCCTCAGCCCCGATGATCTCTCCCCGGAAGAGCTGAAGCAGATCATGAGGGCCCTCTTTGCCACGACGTCTATTTCCCCCCCAAGCAACGACGACGCCTTGCCGCTGTTCGTCTATGTGGATGAGAACGTGCGCGAGGCCCGTAGGCTCCTACCCCTCTTTGATGAATGGGGCATCAGACCCGCGAGGCTCGTCGGGTCCCGCCGCAACCCGTGGGCGGCGGAGCAGGAACAGGCGGGCGACGCGCTGGAGCCGGACGAGGATGAAGAGTCCGGCGAGGATGAGGCTTCCCGAGGTGCCAACCCCTCTGGCGAGGATGCAGGTTCAAGGAACGTGCCGCCCGGCGCGGACCTCCAGGAGATTTCCTCTAGTGGCGACGAGGACGCTTTCCGCGTGGTCCGTTCCCATCGCCCTACGGAGGAGGGCAGCAGCAGGAGAGGGCGTCACGAGCCCCGCTCCAAGGCCCCCCACGACGAGGACGCCGGGGCCGCCTCAAGGGATGCTCCTCCCGAGGAGGCAGCGGCGCCTCCCGAAGAGGCCGGAGCGAGCGCCCTCCAGCCGCCCAGGGGGAAGAAAAGGGTGTGGAGAGCTGGCCGATGAGTAAGTTTGGTCCTTTCTTTTCTTCCAGCATTTGCTTCAGAGAACCTCCTCCTAAGGGGTCTGCTTTGCTTGTGTTTCTTCAGGGTACCCGCGGCGCCGAGGAAGCGGCGCCTCCGCAAGCTTGGGGAGATTGCCAGCGCCGCCGGGGAGACGCCTGTGGCCGACGAGCCGCGACAGGAGCCGTCGAGCCGCGGCCAGCGCTGACGAACCGCGGCAATCGGCTGACGAGCCGAGGCCGGCGACTGACGAGCCGCAGCAAGCGGCTGTGGAGTCGCAGCAGGAGACCGTCCCTCCCGCGGGTGAGCACCACGCGGAGGTGGTGGTGGTCGAGGAGGCGACGGCGTCTCCATCTAGGGGAGCTTCTCCTCCCGTGGTTGAACACCGCGAGGAGGAGGTGATCGAGCTGGCGACGCCTCCGCCAACTCGGGCTGCTACTCCTCCTGCGGCCGAGCACCGCGAGGAAGAGGAAGCGGTTGACGAGGAGATCGTCCTGGAGCTGCCCCCAGAGACGGAGGAGGCTCCAACAAGAGGGGCGGACGCGCCCGAGGCCGCGGCGGGCGCGGCCACCGTCGAAGGGGCGGGGAGCGCCCCTGAAGAGCAAGAGGTGCTGGTGCTTCTGGAGCCCCCAAGCGGCGGGACCGCGGGCGAGAGGGCGCCCAGCCCCCTGGGGGCTCTCGACGCGGGCGGCGAGGAGGGCGCCCCCACGAGCCCCCAAGCCGCGACGGGGGCCGCTACAAGCTCGGGGCAAGGTGCCCTGGGCGCCTCGACGAGCGTCGAGGCCTCTGCGCCCCATGACGACGCAGGGGCCCTGGCGCTGGGTGAGCCGCGCCCTCGCGCGGTTCGCCGCGACGTTGTCTTCCGCCAATCGCGGCAGGCGCTCGACGAGCTGGCGGCGCAGCTCGCCGAGGAAGATCTCGCCAGGGAGAAGGAGCGGGCAAGGCTTGCCAACGCCTGGGCCCTTCTCCACGAGCGGGTGGAAATGTGTTGCCGGCAGGACGCGGCAGCAAGGGCGGCGCGCGAAGAAGCGATGCGCTTCGCGAAGGAGACCCGCGACAGCGTCAAGCGGGAGGCGGCTGAGTTCATGGACCAGCTGGACGCCGCCCGAGAGGCGCTGGAGACGGAGACCACCGCCAAGCACCAGGAGCTGGCGGCGCGCGAAGAGAAGTTCGCCAACGAGTCCGAGGCCGCGAGGACCAGCTTGAAGGAGTTGCGCGAGCAGCTGGATGCCCGCGAGGGGCAGCTAGCGCCTCGCGAGGCCGAGCTGAAGCGGCGCGAGGAAGAGCTCTCCCTCCAGGAGAAAGAGCTGCGCCAACGCGAGGAGCAAATCCAACTGCTCGAAGCGGCCCAGGCCATCCGCGAGGGGCAACTGCAAGCGCGCGAGAATTCGGTGGCCAGGAGCGAGGCCACCCGCAAGGAGCGGCACGACAAGGCCAATGCCGACCTTGCGGTGAAGCAGAAACGGACCCAGGAAGAGGCCGACGCCAGGGTTGAGCGCATCCGCGAGAGCCTCGCCAACGACTACGATGCCAAGGCCAAGATGCAGAAGGAGCGCTTCACAACCAAGTGCATCAAGTTGTTGCACAAGATCGAAGGGCTCGAGAAGTCGGAGAGGAGTTGACCTCTCGCCTCCAGCGCGCC
>QRDG01000041.1:319347-516303 GCA_012064385.1 Puccinellia tenuiflora | reverse complement strand
TTGGACAGATAGGCATACCCACAAGCAATAGATAGCTATAAAACTTGAGCCCGTAGGTTCCTTCATGTGTGTCTCACGAGGAGAACAAGCACCAAGGTTTTGGTGATCCTTGGTGAGTTGACGTGCGCGGGAGCTGACCCATGAGTTCAGAGCTCCTTGGGAGTTGACATGCATGAGGCTGACCCGCAAGTTCAGAGCTCGGATCCCTTGGGTTTTAGGTGCTGCCGGGATGCTCCCGTGGCATGGCACCCTGCTAGCCCCCGCTCGTGAGATACACAGGAGGGATCATACGAGCGAGAAAGAAAAGCAAATAACACCGAATCAAACAACACCGAAGCAACAAATATGCTGCGCGATGGGCAAAGGTTCAAATTGGCCTGAAACACAGGTTCATTACACTGGCGTGGCCAGAAGCACAAAAATCCGCCATGCTCTTGGCATGGGGTCCACATTCTGTGGCTGAGACTCTCGAGGGGCGTGCCCCGAGGCAGACGCATGTAGGGAGAGCTCAGGGGCCCCTATGCGGGGGTGGCTTTTAGCCTGCGTTCCACCATGACCGGCATGGGGATCCACCTCGCCAAGACATGGTGCCTGAAGAGGTTACCATGCCGAGGCTTGGTGGCTTGGGAGTCTTCTCGAACGGCCCGCGGCAATGTATAGTAGAGAGGGGAGCCCGAAATTTTTCCTCGTGGAGGGTGATGGCGCGTGGCTCTCCCCTTGACGCAAAAAATTGCTCGCCGAGGGCGGTCAGGGGTAGAACTTGCGCAGGTGTTGGATGTTCCAGGGGTTGGCGACAGGGATGCCGTCCTCCGTCTCGAGCCGCGCGGAGCCAGGCCTGGCGATGTGCACTGACTCTGTAGGGGCCTTCCCACATTGGTGAGAGCTTGTGGAGCTGCCCTGGAGAGGACCCTCCTCAGGACAAGGTCTCCTTGCTCTCGAGAGTGCGTGGGCGGATGTGGCGGCTGTTGATACGCGACGGAGGTCTTGCTGGTACCCTTGCTGCTCTCAGGGCCGCATTGCGGCGGAGCCCTTCAAGCAGCAGTAGGTCGTCGTGCGGAGTTCGTCCACCTCAGCCTCCTTGAAAGCTAAAGACTCGCGGAGAGCCATGAGTGATCTCGCCGGGGAGGATGGCTTCGGCGCCATAGACGAGGGAGAACGGCGTCTCCCCCAGTTGGCTTTGTTGGCGTGGTGCGGATGGACCAGAGCACCGAGGGGAGCTCATCGATCCAATGCTTGCCGCTGGCCTTGAGGCGGTTGAAGCTTCTCGTCTTGAGGCAGTTGAGCACCCTCGGCGTTGGCTCGCTCGGCCTGCCGTTGCTTCGTGGATGCGCCACCGAGGCGTAGCAGATGTGGGCACCGATGCTGCCGCAGTAGGACTTGAAGGGCCCACTGATGAATTGTGAGCCGTTGTCGGTGATGATGCGGTTGGGCACGCCGAAACGGCAGACCAGGCTCCTTATGAATTTTACCGCCGACTTCGCCGGAATGGTGCGCACGGGCTCCACCTCAGGCCACTTGGTGAATTTGTCGATGGCGACGTAGAGGTAGCGGTAGCCCCCCGAGCGCTCGCGGGAAGGGTCCCAGCAGGTCCAGCCCCCAGACCGCGAACGGCCAGGAGAGCGGGATCGTCTGGAGTCCTTGCGCGGGCTGGTGGATTTGCTTGGCGTGGAATTGGCATGCGTCGCAGGTTTGGACGATTTCGGCAGCATCTTGAAGCACTGAGGGCCAGTAGAAACCACTCCGGAAAACCTTGCCTGCAATGGTGCGCGAGGAAGAGTGGTGGCCGCACTCGCCGCTGTGTATGTCGTTGATCAGCTGGCGGCCCTCCTCGGCGGGGACACACCGCAACGCAACCCCATTGGGTCGCTTGCGGTACAGGTCTCCGTCGTGGAGGCAATAGGACTTGGCCTGGCGAGCAATTCTCTCGGCCTCTGCGTCGTCCTCTCGGTTCTGCAGGTAGTTCTTGATCTCGTCGATCCAACCAGTGTCTTGTCGTACTAGAGTTAGCAGCAAGCGATCGCCCGAGGGCAAACCACAGTTTGGTGCTCCGCTCGGTGGGGAAGGTGGGAGCTCCTCGTCGATGCTGAAATTGACCACAGGTTGCTTGACTGAGGCCTTGGTGAGCCTCTCCTCGAACACTCCAGGCTTCTGGGCTTGAGCTCTTGGTTTTCTGCCCGTGGGATGTGCTTGAGCTCCATGCCCCTGAAGTGTTTTTCCAGCCTGCGTACCTCTTCAAGGTAGGCCACCATATAGGTGTCCTTAGGCGTGTAGCTTTTGTTGGAGAACTTGACGAGGAGCTGGGAGTCGCCCTTGATGAGGATGTACTTGACACCGAGGGCGATGGCGGCTTTGAGCCCGGCGAGGAGGCCTTCATACTCAGCGATGTTGTTGGAGACCTTGTCGCTGTCCTTAAAGCACAGTTGGACGGCGTAGTAGAGCTTGTCGCCTGTCGGTGAGGTGAGAACGGCGCCAGCCCCTGCACTCCTGGCCGCAAAGGCGCCGTCGAAGTGCATGGTCCAGTGGCTTGGTGTCGTTCCTCCTGAGGCTGTAACCTCCTCCTCTGGAAGCTCTTCGTCTTTGCGCGTGTCCGTCCATTCGGCCATGAAATCAGCCAGCACTCTGCCCTTGATGACCCTGGTGGTGTCAAACTCCAGCTCGAAAGGTTGTAGCTCAATGCCCCGGCCTGCGACACGATCTGTCGCGTTCGGGTTGCGCAGGACCTGCTCCAAGGGATATGAGGTGACCACCTTGATGGGGTGACCCTGGAAGTAGTGGCGCAGCTTCCTGGAGGCGATGAGGAGCGAGAAGAGGAGCTTTTGCTGCATGGGGTAGCGCTCGCGAGCATCCCGCAGCACTGTGCTGACAAAGTACACGGGGTGCTCGACGAGGGTAGTCGTTGGTGAGGCAGCGGCTGGCTCCTCCCCAGGCTCGGTGGGGTCCTTGGCGAGGTTTTCTTGGGGCTGGGGGCCTGACGAGGCTGCTTCCTTGTCGGGGGGTTCTGGGCTTGGCGAGGCGGAGTTCTGCTTGTCGAGGACTGGCTCTTCTCTTTCGGCCACCAAGACCGCGCTTGCCGTCTGAGGAGTGGCTGCAAGGTACAGCTTCAGAGGCTCGCGAGGGCGTGGGGCGACCATGATGGGTGGGCTCGCCAGATATTTCTTCAAGTCCTCAAAGGCCTTTGCTGCTTCGGGGGTCCACTTGAAAGGACCGGACCTCTTCATGATCTTGAAAAATGGCAGCGCCCTCTCGCCGAACTTGGAGATAAAACGGCCCAGGCTGGCCATACATCCCGCTAAGCGTTGCATGTCCTTGAGGCGGCAAGGGGGCTGCATCTGCTCTATGGCCTTGATCTTGTCGGGGTTGGCCTCAATGCCGCGGTGGGATACCAGGAAACCGAGGAGCTTGCCTGAAGGGACCCCGAAGACGCACTTGGCGGGGTTCAGCTTGATGTTGACCTTGCGCAGGTTGGCAAAGGTCTCCTCGAGGTCCTGGATGAGCGTGTCCTTCTCGCGAGTCTTGACGACGATGTCATCGACGTAGGCCTCTGCGTTCCTCCCCATTTGAGCTCCCAAGGCGATTCTCATGAGGCGCTGGAACGTGGCGCCAGCGTTCTTCAGACCGAAGGGCATACAGACGTAGCAAAACACACCGCAAGGGGTGAGAAATGCTGTCTTCTCCTCGTCTTCCTTCGCCATCTTGATCTGGTGATAACCAGAGAAGGCATCCAGAAAACAGAGGAGTGCGCAGCCGGCGGTGGAGTCTACGATCTGGTCGATCCTCGGGAGGGGATAGGGGTCCTTGGGGCAGGCCTTGTTGAGGTCGGTGAAGTCGATGCAGAGGCGACTCCCTCCGGCGTGCTTGGGGACGACCACACCGTTGGCGAGCCAAGTGGGGTGGACCACTTCCTTGATGATGCTGGCCTTCTTCAGCTTGTCTACTTCCTTGACGATGAAGTCTTGCTTCTCTGGCGCTTGGCGCCGCGCTTTTTGCTTGACGGGGCGTGCGTTTGGACACACAGCTAAGTGGTGCTCGATCACCTCCCTCGGTACTCCGGACATATCTGACGGTGTCCAGGCGAACATGTCAGAGTTTGCCCTTAGGAAGGCGACGAGCGCGCTTTCCTATTTGGGAGGCAGGTTGGCGCCGATGGTGACGCAAGCCCCCGAGCCGCTCGCCTCCAGAGACACTTGTTTTGTCGCGGCCTTCTCCTGAGAGAACAGCTGCTTCTTCTTCGCGGGGGGCCTCGGGAGGGGTTCCTCGTCCTCGTCGGCGGGTGACGCCACCGCGGCAGCCTTGTAGGCCGCCTGCGCAGCGTACAGGGCGTCCGAGACCACGCCGCGGATGACAATGGTGCCACCCGAGCCAGGGAGCTTGACGAGGTTGTAGGCGTGGTGGGTCACCGCCATGAACTTGGCAAGGACGGGGTAGCCGAGTATGGCGTTGTAGGGTAGGCCGATGTGCGCGACGTCGAAGTCGATCAAGCTCGGTGCGGTAGTTGGCCTGGGTGCCGAAAGTGACGGCGAGCCTCACCTGCCCCAGAGGGGTGGTGAGACCCTCTGTCACTCCCGAGAAGGGCCTGGTAGGCATGAGCCGCTCGTAGGGCACCTGCAGCTTCTCGAATGTCTCGACGGAGATGACGTTGAGGCCAGCACCCCCATCAATGAGCGTCTTAGAGACGGCGATATTGTTGATGGTGGGGGTGCAGACCAACGGGACGGTGCCAACAGTTGAAGTGGACTTGGGGTGGTCGCCGGAGTCGAAAGTAATGGGGCACTGGGACCACTTGAGGGGCCTGGAGGCCTCGACTCCAGGAAGGGCTGCTGCGACCTCGCGAGCGAGTTGCTTGAAGTGGCGGTTGGAGCGAGGGGCCTGAGCCCCGCCAAGGATGCAAGAGGCTCCGCGAGGTACCTGGTAGCCTTCATCAGCCTCGGCAGGCAGGTTGTCGTTTGCGGGCTGGGCAGCGTTGGCCTGGGGGTTCTGCTGGTAGTTGTCGTTGTAGTTGTTGTTCCAGCGTCGCCCCCCGCGGCCGCTGCGGCCTCCGCCGCGGCCTCCGCGGCCTCCGTTTGCCTCGCGAGCCTCGCGAAGCCTCTTGATGTCGAAGCAGTCCTCGGTGGCGTGAGAGTGCCTGTTGTGGTAGATGCAGAAAGGACGATCATCCTTCTTCTCAGGTCCTGCGGCTGGAGTGGCAGCTTGGCGAGACTGCTTGGCGTCAGGCTCTGCCGCGAGGACCGCAGTAGTCTTGCGCTTCTCAGAGGATTTCTTCTTCTTGGACCCCTCGGCGGGGTCCCCTGGCTCGTTCTTGACGAACAAGCGGCCCTCTTCAGCCTTGGCGCACTTGTCCGCCAAGTCGAAAAGCTTGACGACGGTGGTGATTTTGTCGTGGATGCCGAGCTTCTCGAGCATCCGCACGTCTGTGACCCCAGCCTGGAAGGCCGAAATGACCTGCGCGTCGGTGGCATTGGGGATCTTGTTGCGCACTTGGCTGAAGCGCTGGATGTACTTGCGGAGGGTCTCGCCGGGCTTCTGACGCACGGCGCGGAGGTCGTTGTAGGTGAGGCCGCGCTCGTACGTGCCCTTGAAGTTGGCGACGAAGCACCGCAGAGCTCCTCCCAGGAGTTGATGGACTCGGCGGGGAGGTTGGTGAGCCATGAGGACGCAGAGTCCTTGAGGGCCATGGGGAACCAGTTCGCCATGACCTTGTCGTCGCCCCCGGCAGCCTGGATGGCCAGAGAGTAGAGCTGCAGGAACTTCAGGGGGTTGTTCTTGCCGTCGTAGCGCGGAGGGAGGTCCGGCCTGAACTTGACCGGCCAAACGACGCGACGAAGGCTGCGAGTGAACGCGGCCGTCGTGCCGTAGGTGACCGTACCGTTGGCAAGGGTGGCGCGGAGGTGGCGCCCGGCGGTGGCGACGTCTTGGACGGCGCGGTTGCGGCGTTCTTGCCCGCGCTCGATGCTCACGCGTGCATCCTCAGGGGCTCGCTGCACGATCTGGCAGTCATGCGGCGACGACGCGTGCGATGCAGCGCGGCCGTCGCGAGGAGGAGCCCCCGCTGGAGCAGGTTGCGGTGCAACCGGTGGAGCCGGAACGGGTGCGGGTTGGAGAGGAGGCGCGGGAGGTGCGCCGTGCGCCGCGTCCCCCACGAGCGCAGAAGGAACCAAGGAACGAGACGGCGCAGGTGCCGCGGCGCGAGCGGCGCCGATGAGCTCGGCAACGCGGTTGAGCCAGGCCTCCTGAGCCGCCGGCGTGGGGCGGTACTGCAGCAGCTCCTGCGCCATGAGGAGCGCAGTCGCCGGGCTGGGCGCAGGGCGGCCCAGCGAGGAGGTAGCACGGTCCCGCGACGGGGGCAGGGAGGAGGCCTCCTCTTCGCCGAGGTCGTCCTCAGCGTGGTCGATGTCGTCGTCGTCGGGGTGCTCGACGCGGGGCTCGGGGTCGACGCGGCGCTCCGGAGCAGAGCCCCTACGCGGGCGGCCACGCGGGCGGCCTGCGGGAGCGGTGGCGGCGCTAGCCGTCCGGCGAGCGAGACGTTCGGCACGAGAACCGGCCATGGCTGTGTCGAGGATGAAGACGCGCCTCAGCCCCCTACCTGGCGCGCCAAATGTCGGAGATTGTCCACAGGAACTAGGGGTGTCTCCAAGGTATCGTGTAAGGGGCTGAACACGGAGTCAAACAATCCACAACGTGCTCCGGCGACGGTGCTCGTCAGGCTCGCTGCGGACGACACTGCAGAGATTGACACAAGGTATTACCCAGGTTCAGGGCCCTCTTGTGGAGGTAAAACCCCTACGTCATGCTTCTATGTATCGCACTGCTTGGAGAGTTTACAGTACAAGGAGAGCTTGTCGAGCTCTAGGTGGCTAACAATGGCTACTGGCTGATCTTCAGATCTAGGGTTTTTGGGTAGGCTCCTAGACTCCGAAAACCGAACCCTAACCAAGCGTCGAATCAGGAATCGAACCCTTTGCTTGGGCGTGCTCCTCCTCCTTTTATAGGCGCCCTAGGCCTCTTCTGCCCAAACATTTGGGCGGGAAGGGCTACCACATGGCGGCGAAGGAGGAGGCGCGGTGCACCGTAAAGGTGAGGTCTACCATAAAGGTGAAACTCGTGGACGCGGTCCACGGTAGGGGAACGGCGTCACCAAAGCTGAAAAGGGGCACCGACCAGCTGGACAGTGGACTGGCGCTTGCCGAGGTGGGAGGTGACCCACGGTGACGTCATCCTTGGAGCGTAGCTGCAGACTGTTCCCTTGTCACCAAAGAGGCAATACTCGTTGTCCGCTTTGCTTGGCTCCGCTTTGTTGACTGCTTTATACATGGAAACGGCAACTGCGGCGTTGTCGTCATCGCGCGTAGGCACGCGCGTCACTCTGCACACGGCGCAGAGCCCATGTGCGCTCTGCCGCGGGGGCAGAGATGGCTTCACGAAGAAAGCGCTTCGCGAGGCGAAAAGCCTCGCCAAGCCCTTCAGCTTGGTCCTTGGCAGAATTGCGGGCGGCGTCGGAGACGCCTTGTCGAGGAGCGATCCCTCGCCGAGGGAAAGAACCCTTGGCGAGGAGAAAAAACCCTTCGCGAGGGGAGAAAACCTCGCGAAGCTCGCCAGGCTTGGAGAGCCTGGTCCTTAGCGAAAATCATCCAAAGAATCTTGTGGGCCCTGGCAGGCCGGCCCGTGGTACCCTGGTTTCCACTGTGCCGACAGACATTAACAAGTCGGCAGGAGAAGCCGGCACTAACAAGTCGACAGAAGAAGTTGGCACTGACAAGTCGGCAGGAGAAGCCGACATTAACAAGTCGATAGAAGAAGTCGGCAGGAGAAGCCGGTATTGACAAGTCGGCAGGAGAAGCCGGCATTAACGAGTCGGCAAGCGAAGCCGGCATCGACGACTCGGCAAACATCTACACCAACAACCCGGGAACATCTACATCGACGACTCGGCAACATCTGCAACTACGACCCGGCAAAATCTACATGGACAACCCGGCAAATCCTAAGTCGGGTGCCGCGACATGATCGACATCTACAACTCGGCAAAGCGCTACATCTACAAGCCGGCAAAGAACCCGGCACGGACTCTGTGTCCCATTTCTTCAACAAATCAAGACCTTCCGCATGACTCTACGAGTCACCCGAAAGCTTGGGGGCTACTGTCGGGGATATGGGACATGGGTACCCGCAAGGAGGATTAACGTGGCCCATCCGGGGTGGCCCAGCAGGCCGACTCCACAGTCAGATTAGGACAAGGACTCACCTTGCCAACTTGTAATAGATTAGCAGTGTCCTACAAGGACTCGAGATGTATTAGATTAGCAGTGTCCTAAAAGGACTCGACATGTAAGCCGGCCTCCTCCACCTTTATAAGGAGGGGCAAGGCGCACCAAGAGGAGGGGCTAGATAGATCTAGACATCACGATACAAAACATAGAGGAGCCGCCTCATCGGCGACTTCCACCATGAGAGGAATACAACCTAGCCACAAACATCACGTAGGGATATTACCGGATGATGTTTCCCGGGTCCTGAAGCTGTATAAATCTTGTCTCCCGTATCGTTCGTCTACTAACCCACATCGACGATGCCTGCGCGTACATAGTCCCGTATCTTCACCGTCGGTTTACACCACGACACCTCTAGATTAGCGGGAACGCACCGTGCCGACGCGTCGCCGCCGCGCGCGCGTGCTCCGGTTAGGGTTCCGGCGAGTTGCGCCGTTTGGTTAGGTAGATCGAAAGTGGGCCGTTAGATCTCGATCGGACGGCCAGCTTTTATTTATTTTTACCGAATCGGTATCAGCAAATCAGAAGCCGCCACGTGGCCGGCTTTTCCTCATTCTTTTCTGTTTTTTTGTTTTTCAAACAGAAAATCATCCAAACTTCAAAAATTCATATATCTTGAACCACTTATCCAAATTCATTGATTTTATTACCTCTGGATTGAGAAAAATGTGTAGAATACAGTGGTGCAATAAAATTTCACTTTTTATACGTGCACACACTTGGTATTTGTATAACCTTGTATATCTTGTTATGGCCATATCTTGAGTTTTACAGATCCAAATTGAGTGATCCAATTGCAGAGGCCTTGTCTAGTTGTCCTCTGTCCAGTAGTGTTGTTTTCCAAATTTTATAAAATATTTTACTACAGGAAACTATAAAATCCTTGTTTTTTCCCTTTTGGTGTTTTAAAAATGCTTTCACTGATTAAAATTGTTTAAAACTTGTCTTGTGGCATCATGCATATAGCAATAACCAGAGAACAATAAAATATTATAATTGTGTTGTGTGTCCTTTGCATACACTCATGCATAGCATATAATTTTGTATTGCTATAATTGTATGGTTTTCTTATTTGTGGTTTGTGCTACTTGTTAGATTATTCGGAGGGTCCCGGTTACCCTTGTGGTTGTTGCTCCTGCTCAGCTGGTTGCCAAGGCAAGTGATACTCCAGCATAAAAGTCCCACTATTTTACTATCTGCACTTTAGCTATTTCAGTAGTATGCATGATAGGAGTTTCACTATTATGCTATGCAAACCTGTTTAGTTACCACCCTTTATCCTGTTGGTCTAGGCACCCATTAACTTGGTAGATGTTAGTACTGCAATGCTGAAAATGTTTTATTGTAGTATGTAAGTTAATAAAATTCTACTAAGTTAATGAACTGCCTGGGTGGAATTGGTTTTGCTTGGTGGTGTCTAGTTGAGTGGCTACTCGGGGCCATTTCTATGGTGGTTTTCACCCGAGATGCTCACTTGCGGTTGGCCACCCAGGTTCTGAGATTAATGTCACTCTAAGTTTATTTACCCGATAGTGCGACCACTAGTCATATGGGCTCTGTCTTGACGGAGTAAATGTGAGGACCTGGGTCCGTGAGATATGAAGATGTAGGGGTATAGGATGGCAGTGATCTCGCTGGCAGTACCATGGGAAAGCACTTCTGAAAAGTCTCGTCTTGATCTTCTCCTTTCCTTTTCACTGAATGAGGGTTAAGGATAGAATGGGTTGATCGAGTCTAGTGGGTAAAGTGCACAACCTCTGCAGAGTGTAAAACTAAGATCTTAGCCGTGTCCCCGGTTATGGACATTTACGAGTAAATGACAAGGATGTCGACAGAAGATCACTTCATTCCAATTTCTGAAATAAAACTTGATGGGTGAAGATGGGTAGAAGAGACACTGGTTTTCATGCCAGCTTTGTCTCATTTTTAGATGGAAAAGAAAATGATTTAAAAGATAGGATAAAATTTGCTTTACGCAAAGAGCCTTGAACTCCACCAACCAAATAAGCATATAGGTACTAGAGTTTGCCAATATGAGTCCACAAGTGTCACTTGCCAAATCCATTTCAATGGTTCTGACCAATTTTTGGCTGCAACGCTTTTACTGTTGCAGATTGTTCGGACGATGAGTAAGGTGTGTGATAGGGCTTCGAGTCTACAACCGACATGTTCACCTGTGGCAGCATGAAGATGATGGAGACTCCATGCTTAATGTTTATTTCCGATGTTTACTCTAAATAAAGCTAGCTCTAAGCTATGCACTTTGTAATCGCAACTACTTTGAATTCTGGATCATGCGTGTAATAAAATGATGCACTGTTATGGTATTTCATCTTGTACTGTGTTTGCTAGCGAGTCGATCCAGGGACTAGCACTATACACAGGTATCTTGTCTATTTTATAAGGCAAGGTCACTACACTAGCACGATGCCCTCATCAGTCATGTTCTTCACGATAAGTTCAAGTCTATCAAAAATGAGACTCCTATGTGTCTTCTATTGTGCTTTTGATGTTGGAATTTTTGTCGGTTATTCTTTGAGGAAGGTTTCACACCTCTCTGTAATTGGTATTTTCTCTATTGCTAGTTCTTGAGATTTATGGCTAGCAACTGGATGTTGAATGTGTTGCAAAATTTACCATATAAAGAAAGTGATTTTTTATAATTTTAATATCCTTTCGAAACACTTATTGTCAATATTGTTGGATCGTCGATGCCCATGTTATCATAAAAAACTCTAGATGTTTTCATTCTGGACCCATACCCCCCTCTTGTGCTTGTTGCTTCTCCCTCTTCTTCAGGATAATTTTTCTTCTTCAGATCCATGGAATTAGCTCTTATGTCAACACGATCATGTCATAGTTGATCGTCTTGAACATTATCAGAAAGAACTTGATCATCTTGAAAAAAATATCATTGGTCACTTTATCATATGTCATTTCATTCTCCTGGTATGCCTTGAAATTTGAAAAATAAATCTGGTGTGACGAGGTGATCTACACTAACTACAATGTATTTGTTCGTCCTATCTATTCATGGAATTATTGTTTTCTCATATATGTATATGTAAATTCAAGAGAATAGCACATAGAAATCATGTGCTATGTTCTTATCCTCTCATGCCTCATACAAACTATCACATGGTGGCATGGGATCCCGTTCAACTACCACCTCTTGCATGTGCATCTACTCTTGTTGACCTACACCACACACTGAAACTGCTTTGACATAATATATAACACTGATGACAGCTAGTGTTGCAAAATAGTCATTAGAAAGATATGTGTATTTCCTCAAGTTATGCATGATTCTTACACAGACTTTCCATCTCTAATTCTCAAATGCTTCACTTATGTTAGTTTGCATCATCATTTGAAAAATGGGCTTAACTATTTTTAACATAGAAGGAGCACACACTTCTCTAGCTTCCAAAATCATCATAGCTGAAAATAAATTACTAAGAGGTAATTAAAGAATGTCATTAAATATAATTAACTAGCTAACAACATTGACAATTATATTGGTCTTGTGAATTAAAAATGACAATGTGAACGAACTTACAAGTTAAAATGACTTACTTATTAGAAACTTCACAAATATTGTTCAATAGGAGATCATAGTTTGGAAATTCACTTGAACAACAGCCACAACAATAGGTTACATAAAATACGGAAAATGCAAATAGAGCTCATTATTTTCAAAAATTCAAAATATGCATTAAAAAATTGAAACGAAAATCCTAAGGATGGATAATGACAAAGTCTATGACTGTGCAAAATCTCAATGCAAAATTCATCGTATTTTAGGCCACAAAAACGATAAATCTGAAAATTTTCAAGTTTTTTAACAACACACTGTTCACCGATTATCCAATCTAAATACAACGAATTTTGCATTGTGATTTATATATTGATAGAGTTCAACATTATCTACACCTAGGAATTTATTTCCTAATTGTTTCCAGATTCCAATACCGATTTTGATTTTTCCAAAAACCGAGCTTCATGGAGCTCGGCCTCCGAAATACATCACTCATATGAAATCATTTCCATCAATGCTATTGTTTTCTTATATGTGTACCATCAATATAATTTCTAAATCTCAGTTCTTCTCCATAGGTTGTATTGCTTCTTCTCATGTCCATCAATCACCTAAAGAGCCTTGTATTTTGTGTACCTAACATAAACATATTTTAGTACCATGTTCAGCTCCTTCAGCTTGTCCACAAAATCCAATATGGGTTTCTAAAGGCAAGATCTATTCAAGTCTGTTTGGGTTGGGCTTTTGAATACTTGTTCCAATGTCAGCAATCCAAGAAGGAAATTCTTGTTCTGAAGTTGGACTTTGAAAAGGCTTTTGACAAGATTGAACATGCAGCCATTCTCAAAATTCTGGAAGCAAAAGGTTTTGGAAGAAAATGGATTAGTTGGATTATTCTTCTGAACTCAGGCACATCTGCCGTCATGCTGAATGGGGTTCCAGGCAAGAAATTCTACTACAGAAGAGGTGTGAGACAGGGAGACCCCCTCTCCCCTCTACTCTATGTACTGTCTGCTGACTTGCTTCAATCAATTCTTAACAAAGCAATGCTTCAAGGTGATCTGAAAGTCTCTTTGGATATTCCTAGCTGTCCTGATGATACTTTACTGGTAATGCAAGCAGAATCCACTAACCTTCTCTGTCTAAAAGCTCTGCTTCATACTTTTGCAAGATCCACTGGTCTCAGAGTCGATTATCATAAATCCATGTTGGTGCCCTTAAATATCCCTACTGAAAGAATAAATAATTTTGTGGGATTAATGAACTGTCAGCAAGGTTCTTTCCCATTCACTTATATGGGATTACCCTTAGGTACCACAAGGCCCTCAATTTAATATTTCCTCCCTATATATGGTGCAGAAGGTTGAAAGGAGACTTTGTGGTATAGTAAACTTTCTAAATTATGGTTGTAAACTGGAACTTGTGAAGTCAGTCCTGTCATCCATGCCAATCTTCTTTATGTGTACACTGAGATTCCTGTCACTATCAAAGAGAAATTAAGCAAATACCTGAGACATTGTCTATGGAGAAAGCCTGACCTGGAAGATATAAAACCTGCTTTGGTAAAGTGGAAAACAGTTCGTAGAACAAAGAGTCAAAGGTAGCCTGAGAGTATTGAACATTGATGTGCAAATAAGGCTTGATGCTGAAAAATCTTCATAAATTCTTCAATAAGCATGACACTCCTTGGGTGAACCTCATTTGGGACTCCTACTATTCCAATAATCAGCTTCCTGATTTCAAAAAAAAAAAAAATCAGCTCCCTGGGGCAAGACTGCAAGGTTCCTTTCGGTGGAAAGCTCACCTAAAACTTCCTGACTATTACAAGGGTATGGCCAGATGCACTATTGGTAATGGAAGCTCTACTCTCTTCTGGCATGATTTATGGAACTCAACATGTCTGCATCATTGTTTCCCACATCTCTATTCTTTCACAAGAAATATTGATATTTCTGTAAGGCATGCAATGCAATATGATTTTTTAGAGGAACTTTTCCAATTGCCTTTAAGCAGAGTAGCATACTAGAAGTTCATTCAGTTGGACGAAATTTGGAGAGGGGATAAACAGAACAGTGATCTGGCCCAAAATGATGTGTGGTCATACATCTAGGGAAGTAATTTTTTTCTCTTTAAAAAAGGCTTATAATGTGCTAATTGGATTTCAGCAAGCTTCTCTCAGTTCTCATGGATTTGGAATAGTTCTTGTCAGGCCAAACACAAGATTTTTTTTCTGGCTGCTTCTTCATGATAGATTAAACACCAGAAATTTACTTGCAAGGAAGAATTTCCAGCTTCAAACATATAATTGTGCTACTCTTCAATGTCTGCAAGAAGAAACTCTAAGTCATCTGTTCTGGACTTTCCCAATGGATGTGGAATGCTGGGAGTATGTTTCTCCGCAAAGAAACAGGAATTTATCACTAAATGAGGTGTTTTTTGATATGAAAAATAAAATACAATTGCCTTTCTTCATGGATATTCTAATCTTGGCAAGCTGGAGTATCTGGATGATCAGGAATAATATTTTTTTAGAGATGAGCAGCCAACCTTTGCAAGGTGGAAGGCGATCTATATGTCTGAGCTTACTTGGCTGAAGTATCGAATATAAGCTAGAGACACAAGCTTAAGAGCCATTTTTTCTTTTGTTTGCTCTTACCCTTGTCAATAACAACCCTGTAAATCCATTTGAAATTTATAAAAATTGCAGTGGGAAACTCTCCCACTGTTTATCCTTACAAAAAACAATATTAGCAAATGATTTGGTGACACATTTTCATTGTTCCTGAATTCTTCCACATATCTTTTGGCCAGACATGTGTACGCCAATTGTTTTACTTCCAATAGCTTCTCACAAAATATGCTCGGCTACATAATTCTACACCAAAAACTTGATCATCCTATTGTCCTTAGACACAACCAGTTTACATGGACCACATTCTGCACAATGTGCTTCCCATCTATTGGCATTATTCCTCTTCTTCGTGGTCTGCACTCTATGCTTTAGATAATACTCAGTTATTGATTACCTCACATTTTTCATGGTACATAAAACCAAGCTCGACTTGAATTAGGGATTTTCCTGCCAGCTTCAAATTTTTTAGATTTTGGTATGAATTCTACCTCTCCATACTCAAGTAGGTAGATCATCATATTCTTCAGGTGCATTGACCCTCACCTATTGCTCTTGTTTCTTGCTAATCAACATAATCAACCTCAGTATCAACTGCATTGTCAAATTTGTTCTCATTGTAATCACTGTAAAACATGTCTGAATCAAAGCCATCATTAGCTGCAGAAGCATCATCTTCACTAATATTATTCCTCCTATTTCTTTCTTTTGGTGGGCTAAATTGGTCTTATGACAACATGCAGAGGATTTGCAACTATTAAAACATCATCAGGTATTTCTTGTGTATTGGAGAAGTTGAGATGATCACCATAATAAACAAGATTTTTTATCAATAAGGATGCAGTCGTCATATCCTAAGCATGCCTCCCCCATATCTAAGACTTAATTTCATTCGTTATAGTCTTTCCATGCTACAACAAATACACATGTTCTAGCTTCCAAGCAGGATAACCACAAACATTCGACAAGGATATTCTATGGCACCTGACACCAAGAATTGGTGTTGCAATATCAAACAATTCCACTTTGCCTTCTAGATAGATATGGTTCAAACAAGGCCACAAAAATCCACCATATGTCATTCAACACTAAAATTTATCCGGCCAGGGGACCTACATTTCATTGCGCAAGAAAAAAAACCTCATTTTAGAAACCCTAGATAGACAATGCCAATTGTACCGACATGAACTAACAAAGTGCAAATACATTCCATCGATGATGAACACTATAGTATACCAATTGCTTGTTTGTGCCATCTAATTACGGAGCCGTGGATGCCCAGGTTACTGTGCTCAACAACGACGCCGCGTCACCAGAGCTGACGTAAAGTGATCCGACAAGAGGTTTTCTTTGTTCTTTGAGCAAAAAGATAAAGATCGGATAGATTCAAACCACAATTGTCAAAGGTAATAACTACTATGCCAGCCAAAATCATGATCTTCCCCAGATTGGATTTGGTTCTCCCACGAAAATCGCGAGTTGCAGAGACAAGAACCATATAAAGCAAGATCTCAAATAAGAAAAGAGAAATAGAGGAAACCACAAGAGTGAAGAGTGGTAGAGTCGTGTCTTTTGTTACTCTTTGCTCCTTTTTTTTACTCAATGATTCATTCTAATTTCTCAACAAAAAATTATGACCACGTCCTCACCTTCGTGCTTCACAATCGCCCTTATTTGATCTCTCTTTTCACGGTGGATGTAGGGAACGGAAGCGAGAAGAATAACACACCGAGGGGATTTTCACAAACATACAAGCCCCAGGCCCCCTCAACAGCTTCAGCAGGCCGTGACTGCCACGTCATCAACTTCCGTCGGGACTTTACGACCGTCATATGGATTGACCGCGCACACACAAAGTGGCAGGTTTTGCTTACCCGTTTTTGGCAACATACGATTTGGTGAGCAATTGCACATGCAGGACAAGTTCATATATCACGGACGCACGTTTCTCTCAATAATCTCTAGGCAAGTTAATTTGAGTCCACGTTAAGACTTAGGACTCCGCAAATGAAGCCATTTTTTGGGACAATAGAAGAGTTATCATCTCAGTCGATTTCAAGATACGGTGCACACAGCAAATCGAACTGTACATTGCGATTCGTGCTACAGTACTTGTCACTGTACAGCTTATAACTAACCAATCATTGTGTGGCTTCGTTCACAGCTGATGCCAGCCAGCTACTGTTCCCTAGTCATGGAACGATACTAACGATCTCCAAAGGCCTATATTGTTGGACACAGGATCGATGCATGCATGAGAACAGTAGCTGCTGATCTTTTAACGAAAGATGTTTGCATGTGTTTCACAAAACAAAGGCTGTTGTCTGTTGATGATGATGGGAGCACACCTTTCCATGTAATAGCACGCACGTTGATGCAGCAGAATCCCCATCGCCTTGGAAACGTGGCTGGCCGGCCGGAGAAAGAGCGATCTGCCTTTTTCTTCACCTGTGGAACACATACGTGTGCAAGGTTTGTTTAATGGAAATATCCAGGCTGCTACAGTTAGAGTATATTGCAAGAAGTAAAGTGATCAAGAGGCACCTAAGACTGAGGGCGGCGCGGACATACTCTCTCCATTTCCGAAAGTAAGACCTTTTTTTAGAAGTCAACTATTGTAACGTCTGACCAAGTTTCTAGAAAAAAATTAACATCTACACTACCAAATCAATACCACTAGATACATTATAAAATATATTTTTATATGATATCCATATAGTATTATAGCTTTTATTTTTTTCTAATATCCTGGTCAAACTTTACATTTTTTAACTTTTGAAAAAACGTATAGGCTTTATTTTTAGTAACATAGGGAGTATATATTTAATATTTTCCGTATGATCAAGCATCACTCACTAGGTACCTTTCGATAGCGAAATAAAAGACTACACGGATACCAGTGACCTGGAGGATTAGCCTAACCATAAGATTATTTTTGCCTCTAATGGCGCGAATATATGATAGAATTCTATTTGGACATGCATTGTTTTCAAATCGATTCATGCAAGACTGCTAGGCAATGATCGACAATGTTTGCCATATTGGTTGTCTCTTAAATGTCGTTAAGGGAAACAATCAGTGCACACAAAAAAAATCGACGTACAGTAGACATTACTCAGAGACTAATGATGAGGAAAAGGCCGAGAAACATGCTCTTAGGGCTTCTTCCCCCTCTCCCGCGTCGTCTCTCTAGAGGCCACTTGGAGGACGAAAACTCTGGCCCCCTTCTCCTCCCCCATCCTTGCTGTCACCAGAGATGCTCCTCGGCAAGCCCGTGAGACATCGATGAAGGTGGCGGCACGACTTCAACGCTTCACCTCGTGTGGAGGGCTCTGGAACGCCATGGCAGCGGCCCAGAGAAGAAAGGATGATGTCCGTGCGGCGGGTGGCGTATGGGGTGTGTGTTGTCTGCTCCCTCGGCCGTGCGGGGATCCTTTTGTCGGTCCTAGTTCCATATCTAAAGATGAACCCCCTACCAGTCGGATCTTCTTGTCCCCCTGCCAGATCTGGATCCTGGTGGTCTCTACTCGTCAAATCTAGATGCATGGCAGGGTGGATGATGTTAGGGGCTCTTGGTACCAGGGAAACCAATGGTCAGAAGAGAAGGCCATGATGATGATGATGATGATGATGGCGATGTAGCGGACGTCGCTCTCCTTTTAGAAGGCTTCATCGAGGTACTCTTGCCCCCCCCCCCCCACCCCACACACACACAAACCCTCCCTTTCTTCGGCGAGAGCCATTAGTTTCCATTTTGGACGACGAAGGTGTTGCAATGCCGTCACCCTTCATGTATCGAGGCGCTATCTTGCAGACCGCATGGGTGATGGTCCAGGAGTGCGCATGTTAGGAGTGGTCGTGGCGACTTGGCATGCTCGGTGACGACAGAACCTCGTGTTCGACTTGAGGCTGCTTGGTTTGGTGCTCCTCGTCGCCCCAGTTCATCGGTGGGTCGACACCCTCAAGCATGGTTGTGAGGGCAAAGGCTTCCCATCTACGCCCGCAACAATACATTCTTTTTGCGTCAGACTGTGCTATGATGGCCCTGTTCATCCAAGGTGGTGTGGTCGTCCCTTTTTTCCGTTTCTTTGTTCGTGCGTCTTCATCCGTCAGTTTTGGTCTGGTGTTGTGGTTGAGCCTTTGGCAGTGGTGGTCATTCGATGGAGCTCCCTGTGCGTCTTGATATGCCTTCTTCCACGGCATCCTAGTACTCATTGTTCCCATGTGTTACAGGGTGAACTTATTTGCCTTCCGACGGTACGATGCCTTTTCTTTTCCTGGCTTTGGCCGCGACGATGGGCTATGGACTGGGCATCTTAAAATTTACCTTTTTGTTTTCTCGAATGTCTGATTGTGTTGCCTTTGTCGCTTGTAAGCTATTTGTAAGCACATTGTATCTTCTATTGCAGTTTTATTAATTTAAAGTCACGGTTAATGCCTTTTATCAAAAATAAAGAGAGTACTAACGATAAGTTGTTAAATAATGATAAAATGTTGTGGGAGATGATCGTAGACAAACAAATGTTAATGTGATTAACTTCACAAGACTCTCTAAATGATACTCCCTCTGTCACATAATATATGATGTGTTGTTACAACCAATATAGGAGTCTATTGTTGTGATAATATCTTATATTATGGCATGGATGAGTATTTAGTTGTCGTGTCTACGTGCCACCTAGAACCTACGAATGATAACAATCTTACAATGGTTATTGCATACATAGATGTTAGATGAGCCCGGTAAGTAGTCACGTTCACGAAAGTTCTAATTGTGATATTGTTTCTCCTTAGTTTCTCCTCCATTGTATCATGTTTATAGTCGAATGTGACACGGAAATTCATATTGGAGCCCGGGCTCATACGCTCCCGTTATTTCCGGGAGCATTAAAAAATTTGAAAACTTTTCGAAAAATTCCGAAAAAAATCATGCACGTACCTGAGTATGCTACGCACCACCGTGACAAATTTCGCACCGAAACGACATCGTATGCTCCCTGAGGAAAAAAGACAAATTTCTGACAGCAAATTCTCATTTGCTGTCAGAAATTTGTCTTTTTTCCCCAGGGAGCATACGATGTCGTTTCGGTGCGAAATTTGTCACGGTGGTGCGTAGCATACTCAGGTACGTGCATGATTTTTTTCGTGATTTTTGGAAAAGATTTTGATTTTTTAAATTTTGTCCAAAATACCGGGAGCATATGCTCCCGGGCACCAAAACGCCTCTCCCAATCTGACACCTATATATAGGCCTGACGTCACATCATGGCAAAGATCTAAAAGACAATCTATTGTGTTTGAGAGGCAACTCAAAAGTAGCGATTACTAGGGATTGCCGGACCGTAAGGAGGTTGTCACACCAACACATGATGGCTGCCTTACAGTCAGTGTGGTTAAACCGATAGGACCAAAATGTTAAATTGCGAACCATGATGATCTTAACAGATACGGTGACGCGCTAATCAACCGTGAAAGGAAAACCTTAGCATTTCTAGAGCAGCCAAGATTTTGCAGAGATCAATGAGGATGGCAATCTCCGTCCAAAGTACAGACGCTAAGCCTTGGAGGGACCAAAATACCATCCCCAAACGAGAAGCTAGTGTAATTTTGTTTTCTTCGATTCTCCAAGGCAAAGCATGCATGTGTCGGCTATTTCAGGTGACCACGCTTTAATCGTAGGGACTAAGAAACAAAGTGAGTAGTGGTGAGTAGCTTCATCATAGCAAAAGAACAAAGCTGCAGATCCTAGCATAGCATGTTGAACCTACCTATACTATACACTATCGATCGAGCTGCATATATAGATCCGAGGTATATATGTATGCAGCTATAGGCGATGGAACAAGGTAATATGCTGCGTGGAGCGTGGTTAACAACAACCTACCCAGCTAGCAACAAGGCAAGTAGGAGATAGCAGTGAGCTTTGGGGGGTGAATAGTAGAAACAGGAGTGGTCAGATATTTTAGGACGTTCCCATATAAGGTATAGATTAAGAATAGAGAAAGCAAACAAGATAAGAAACGAAGACAGCACCAGCTAGCGTAGTAGTAGTCTTTTTCTGGAGGAGCTGAATGAGGTCGAGAGAAATCGATCGATCAGTCACGCAGGCAGGCAGCTGCATAGCCACAAGGAGGCTAGAACTAGATCTGCGTGACAGGACCACTTCCAAACACAAGCCTGCAGCTCCAGATGTAAAGAAGCCAACAGCTATAAAGAGCCCCCCATAAAACAGCCAGTACCACCCCCCACATAGCTATATACAGCGACAGGCCCACGCTCAGAGCTTGTCACGTACTCACTCACTGATGCCTACACATGCATCAAAGCCACAGAAATCAAGGGAAAAAATGTGGACAGAGATAGATAGCGAGCTTGTGAGTGAGTGTGTGTGTGTGTGTGTGAGAGAGAGATGAGACTGACAGGTACTTGTTTGTTATGTGGGAGAGGAGCCCAACCAAAAGCCTCCTAGTGCAGTGGTACTTGCCAGAGCTTATTGTGTACTATGGGCTCCCCAAGAATTTACTACTGCTACAACATCGCCATGGACGATCGATCTCCTTTTCTCCTCTCCTCTCGTAGCTCCCATCCAACAGGACGCCCCCACCTCCTCCTAACTAACCACGCGCGATAGTAAGGTGACAATTACCCTGCCCCATCCATCCATCAGTACTCGGCCCATTTGCCTCAGCATGCGAAACCTATCACCTGTATACATTTGGCACTCCGGCATCCTTTGAGCGCGCGACATGAGCACTACCAGACCTTCTTCTTGCCCTTTCTATATTCCCTACCCTTCTCCACCATCCCTGCCCTCCTCCTTAATTCCATGGTAGGTTCCTCTTCCTCCCAGCTGCTTCCCACTGCCGCTAGCTACACCATCTGAGACAGTGATTTGTACTTCGCGAGCAGCTACCAGATAGCCGAGGAACTCTTGTATACCTTTCTCGATCCACCCGGCCGGTTGCATGGGCGGCGGCGGCAGTGAAGGCGGTGGCGGTGGCGGCGCAGCGAGCGTGCGGGAGCCTCATGACTTTGCCAACGTCGCGTCCTTCTCCGAGCTGCCGTTCCTGCGGTCTGCGCCTCCACGCGAGAGCCCCAACTCCGGCATCCGCCTCTTCGGCATTGACGTCCCGCGTGCATCGCCCGAGGGCCGAGCTAAGGAACCCGCCGCCGCCAAGGGCAGCAGCGCTACCACTGCCGCTGCTGCCACGCAAAGCAGCAGCAGTGGTACCGCCATCGCCGCGACCTCCGCTGCCCCTGCTGACAGCAACCGCAAGTTCGAGTGCCACTACTGCTGCAGGCACTTCCCGACGTCGCAGGCGCTCGGGGGCCACCAGAACGCGCACAAGCGCGAGCGGCAGCACGCCAAGCGGGTGCAGATGCAGTCGGCGATGGCGGCCGCCGCCGCGGCTGCTGGCGGCGCGCACCACCACCACCTCCTCGGCTACCCGCAGCACCGTTTCGGGGCCACATTGTACCCGTCGTGGCCCGCGATGAGTGGTGGCGGTGCAGGCGGCAGCAGCGCTGGCGGCTTCTCCTACGGCCAGCAGTTCTACCGAGGGATCGGGTCGGTCGGCCAGCCGATCAACGGGAACCCTCTGCCTGGGGCGCTGTGGAGGGGGCCGCTGGCGTCGCACGGCAACACGGGAATGCCGTTGGCCGGAGAGCGGCGGCCGGTCGAGCTGTCCGTGTTCGGGCGAGACGAGCCGAGAGCATCGGCTTCTTCTCTTGGGCCGCCCTCCTCCTCCTCTTCTTCCTCTTTGCTGTTGTCGCCGCAAGGTCAGTTTGCTTGCGAGCAGCCAGGGACCACAGCGGCAGCCGAGGGTGTGAGCTTAGATTTGCATCTATAAGTGCCTAGCTCTTAGCTTCCCCCCTGATGTTTTCACTGGATTTATTGCTTTTCTACAAGAACTGATTTCCCAGCCTTATTCTTTGCCTCAAGTTGCCCTTTCACTGAATTCGGATCGTACCTGAGAGAGATCGATTACCTTTTCCCTGAGTCGCAACACGTGAGAAATATGATCCGTTCATCAAAGCTTCGATCCGGCTGCGTTTGCATGAATAACAATTTGGGCTGTAGGATTAGGGTTTAACTTTTGTCACGACCATTTCGACCCTGTTTCAATTGAGTTAAGCTGAATTGCACTAAAATTGTTGGATATACTCCATATAATTAAGCTTAGGAATTAAGATACTCATTTCATTTTCTCGGCATTTAGAAAACATACCATACGTACAAATTCTTACGCATAAAGAAGACATAACAAGCTTTTTTGTGTCTCTGAGTGACGATATAAATTTCTAGAGACTGCTGAAGAAAACATGTTGCAGTCTAGCATCCATAAGGGCAGGTTATGTTTATTTTTATGGGAAATAAATCATTTGATTGTTTTTCTAGAATATATTTTATACACCTTTCCATGATCTTTTATTAACTAGCTAGCTTCAGCAGTTATGCACGGACATGTAACTTAAACAAATAGACACGTGTACACATATAAAATTTTAAAGAATTAATATATACAACATGTGCAACTGGTAAAATATTTTGAGCCACACACCAGGGTTTTACCCAGTACGAACGTACGTATATGTGAGCACTGCTGCAGCAACTTGGGATGGCAGATGCTGTAGCTTTCTAGCTTCAGATTCAGAGAGTTTACACGTACTGCTAGCTAGTCTACTACTAGCTAACGACATTTAGGAAAATAGAAATTAATACACAATGTCATTCCATAACATTTGACTTAAGTTCCTAGGTACGGTACAGTCTGACACTATCTCTCTGTCAAGAAGGCTGAGCTACATACACGATTTTAAACAATGTTCTATACCTAAAAAAGGATCACTGTCGCATGTGCGGTCTTTTAATATGTGTCTACTTTTGTGTCAACAATATTATATTACAAAAGATCAGTAAAGTGTATCCATAGATTTATGCAAGAGAAAGAAAGGCAAGGGAAAGTACGACTATGAGAATAGAGCAGGAGGGATAAGGAGTTCAGAGCTCAGACAGACCAGGCACATGAGAAATGGCAGCTCAACAGGATGAATATTTATATGCCCTTGGTCAGAATGGTATCCACCGATAATTATTTCCCAACAACGATCGAAGATGGTGTTCGTACTGCTAGCACATGAAAGCAATGCTACATAGATCTCAGCCTGTTGTTGTCCTAGGGTTGCTCCTTAAATAAAGTATGAGATCTCAGGCATGTTGGGTATCCTTCTCGTGTGGGATTTTGAGGAGATTGTCATTTGAACCCTTTCAGGAGTTCTAAACAATGGACTTATATTCATTAGGGTTACGACCAAGAGTCCTTTTAGACTTTTTATATGAGGGAAGGGAGATGTTAAGGCTCCAATCCAGCCACCACTAGGTGGAGTGACGAAAACTCAGGTGCATCCCCATTGGAGAAGAAAGAAAGAAAACAGAATAGAAAGAAATGAGAGAAAATTGAAAGAAAAAAAAACTTGGGATTAAGTATCAGGTAATAAAAAAGGGAATTCGACAATACCATCAAACGAACATATACCACAAACTAGTCTCCTTCTAAAAATACATCAAACAGACATGTTCGAAAATGCCATTTGACTGAACACTATTGACCGTTAACTTCGGAAATAAAATCATTTGTAGTCAAGTTTACCATCAACCTTTTTATAGAAGAAAAAAGGTATCGAAATTAAAATAAAACAGACCGACCAGGCCTAAGGCCCACCAAACTTGGTGCAGATTCCCTGTCCCACATCGTCTTCTCTTATCCGTCCGGCATCCAAGTCTTCCATCCCCGGCCGTCGACCAAGCCAGGATGCGCCGCCGCCGCCAAGCCAAGCTAGTCCACCTCCGACCGCCCCTATGCTCAGCTGCGCCACCCTGCATCCCATCATTCTGCATCTCACGGTCGCTCTTCTTCCCTGACCCGATATGCTGCGCCGCCACGCGCCATGATGCCTAGTGAAAAAATAGCGTCGCGTGCGGGCGCGTCGACGGCGGCGGCGTAGCGCGGCGCCTTCGGGCAGGGCTGCAATACCGGTGGCGCGCGGGTCCGTGTGGACGCGGCGGCGGCTGCCTAGCAGGAGGGGCGCGACGGACGGTGCCAGCGGCGGGCGTCGGGTGTGCGAGCGCGACGGTGTTTGCCCGGCAGGGCGGCGGCGTGCGGCCAGGGCGACGAGCCAATGACCGTGCGGACGCGACACGACGTCCTTGCGTGAGGGGCGCGATGGACGGCGGCGGCCCGTGAAAGTGCGGCGTCTAGCAGGCGTATTTTCCTCGCGAGTTCAGCTAAAGGGGATTTTTATTTTGGATCACGTCTTCACGGTTTGCATCAGAACCATTTAGCATGAAGGCTTCAAATGTGGTTCCAACTAATATAAGTTCATATTATGGTGCAAAAAGTTTTTTTAAGGCAAAACTCTACGATTTTGTTTAGCATGATGATATGTTGTTGTTTAGTCAAAATCTTAAAAATATACGACAAGGGCATAATAGTCTTTTCACATGAAACTTAACAGTCAACTAGCAGTCAACTAATGGAAATGGCATTTTCGGAATGACGACAAACGTTTGGTGGCATTCTTAGAACATCAACTAGTTTGATGGCATTCTCGGAACATGGCAATCGTTTGATGGTATTTTCGGAATTTCCTCAATAAAAAAAGGTTGTCAAGTTCAGATTCGTTATCTTTCAACTTAAAACTATGATCTCACCATCTTTGTGAGATTGTTCCAGTCTATCTCTTGTACCCCAAATCTTGTTATTTGCATCCAAGATCTATGATATCTTGATCAATGAGACCCTCTAGTGCTCTATAGAGTAAAGCTTGTCATATCTCATATAGTGGAAAAAGATTTGGGTAGCTCGATCCGTGGTTTTCTCCTGAAGTTAAGAGATTTTCGACGTAAAATCTGGTGTATCTGTGTTAATGCGTGTTGCTGCACTTTTGGGTTGAGCGCAACTAGTACTTTTACTAGCTGCTTGCTGAAATCAACTTGTACTTGTACTAAATCGCTTTTGTTTTCAGGCTGAACCTAGTATCTCCATACATGTCTGACGCATGTGTTTCCTTCCGTGATTGAGCAACGATCCTTGAAGTTAGTACAAGTGTGGTACTGAAATTATATCGATTTCGGTGTGTTTTTCAGATGATGTTGTAAGTGTGCTAATTCCCTAATAGACTGCCATTAGAGCTGAGGGTTTCTTATCCTAGTTGCTTGTTTGTTGCTAGAGTTGTTTCTCACAATGGGAAGGTGCCACCACAAGTGGTATGATAAAACTTGATTCTTCCAAACACTCATTATGTAAGCCCATGATGGAAGACAACATTTATTGCAAGGATTTATACGATACAATTGTGAAGAGAAGATACTAACCAGTGTCACTGAAGAAGAATGGAGAGTGTTGAACCATAGGGCAGTAGATATGATTCGATTCTACAACAACCAGAATATATTTCACCATGTTACAAATAACACAAATGTGTATGAGATGTGGTAGAAGTTGGAGTTGATGTATGACATGAAGATAACTATGAACAATGCATCGGTAATTGAAAAATATGCAAAGTTTGAGTACCAATATGGCAGAAGTGTGAAAGAGCATGGTTGTCCCCATGTGTGGTTTTGATAATTAATGACAATCTCTATGGACTAATGTGTACTTTGAGTTATATTTGTAGGTTTGGTCCATAGCAATGCTTGAACTCCATATGTTGGATTCAAGGCTAGAAGAAGAAGAAGATTATATGTTGATCAAGGCTAAGTACGAGTTGATCAATACACAAGGCTAGTGATGTACCATGAGGGATCGTATCATCTCATGGTATGGTAAGCAATTGTCAAATATAGCCTTGTGAACTAACCCATGATCTATGTACTCGGTATCTCTATGTGGGGTTAGGTATTTCTCCATGAGCATGAATCAAGAGGAAGATCCTTTGTAGCTCATGGAGGATGGCGTGACATGATGATCGCCATCGTTAATGGCCAAGTGAAGATATGCCGAAGAGTGTCTCTCCCATATTGGTGTATGGGGGAGCAATATGTGAGTCTTCATCGAGCGGTGCGCAATCAAGAAAGGTGGTCCAACTTGAGAAGACAAGGATCGTCATCATCTAGCTCAAGTGGATTATGCGCAAGGCAAAGGTATGATCATGATAGATTTTCCATTTTACCGGTCTCATGATGTTAGCTGAGAGACCGGGTTATAGGATAGATAACCGTACTATCAAGTGGGGCTCTCGAGCGAGTATCTTGCTCGCATCATTCGTAGAGAGCTCAAATCTTTGCATCCTTGGCATCATCTTTTTTTTGTTCTTATTTGGCTCTTATCGTGGTGTGGTCTTGGTGCTTGTCGTGCTCGTCATGACAAGGCCAAGTTCACCGAAAACGGATTTCGTATGCGTTCTATTGCGTTTTCGGTGTTGGAGATTTTGCCGGTTTATCCGTATGGAAGGTTCCACCCTTCCACCCCTTTGCATAATCTCCCTTGCTTGTTTGCAATATTTCCAACAAGATTGGATTCACTTCGATCGGAGTTTCCTTGCAAACGTTATTCAGTTTCAGGATCTGTTGGTTTTACTACCGGAATGTCCGGTCCAGAAGAAGAATCAAGAAAATCTTCTAAGGACCAGAACTGAAACCTGCTGATGGTAACCGGATATTTGCAACCGGATATTTAGTTGCTACCGGAATATCCGGTCCAAAAGAAGAATCGAGAAAATCTGCTAAGGACCAGAACTGAAACCTGCTGATGGTAACCGGAGTAGCAGGAAGAATCAAGGAAATTCTGCTAAGGACCAGAACGCGAAGTTTCTGCAGGTCATCGGATATTTCTAGCAGGAGATTTCAAAATCACTGGAGTATCCGGTCTTGACTTGAACCGGAATATCCGGTCCCCTACTTCTCCAACGGGAAGATTTCTGGGAGGGGTATAAATACCCCTCCACCTTCCTCCACCCAAGTAGCTCGACCAGAATAGAAAAGTTCCCCATTGTTGCAAGCTCAAAACTCATTGATCTCCCAATCACTCCACCCAAACTCATTGATCTTTGGAGGATTGAAGGAGGAGGCCAAGATCTACATCTTCACCCAGCCAATTTACATTTCATTCACTTGAGGGATTCGTGGTTAGGAAACCCTAGCTTGTTGTTCTTACTTGTTGTATTGTTTGAACAAATTTGGTGATTTGGGAGCCCCCGATTAAGTTGTGGGTGTGTGCCCCAAGAACTTTGTAAAAGCTTCGGATTCCGCCTTGAAGGATTCCAATAGTGGAAGGTGAACCAAACCTTTGTGATGCGGTTCATCGGAGAATAGGGTGAGCCCTTTGTGGCATTGAGTAGGCCTGTTGTGGCGAGCTCACACCCCTCCAACGAGACGTACTCCCGTCAAAAGGAGGAAATCGGGAATACATCATCATCTCCGTGTGCCTCGGTTATTTCTATACCCGAGCTCTTTACTTGAAATATTATATCTTGCTATCACCTTGTTGTTATCTTGCTTAGCATAAGTTGTTGGTGCACATAGGTGAACCTAGTATATTAGGTTTTGTGTGCTTGATAAATTAAACGCTATTCACCCCCCCCCCCCCCCTCTAGGTGACATCCTTGTCCTTTCAAAGTGTAATTGAACATTTGAATGTCTTCTAGTGCCATATGAATCAACTTTTAGTCATTAAGATCAACTCCAAAAATGAGGTGCAAACATTGTTGTTGTTGTTGAGTTTCATGCCTGATAGTTGGAACACACTAGATGTGTGAGTAAGCAATTAAGCTCCAAATGGGAGGTTAATTGACTTTGGAGATGATGAAGAATACAGGCTAAATGAAGTCATAAAGTAGGAAAATGGCGATTCCTATTCTTCTGATGTGTATGTCGCTGAACCCCATGGTAGGAATAAAAACCATGGACATGGTCAAACTATATTTCAGCAAGGCAAAGAGAAATCCAGGAAGAGATCAAAGTCAAAACATAGAAAAAGAGTTGTTGGCTGTTATTGTGGCAAGAGGAATAGATAAAGAGTGAATGCACAAAAGAGTGCTTGCATAGGGTAAACCTACAACCAAGACCGAGCAAAAGGACGAGAATAGTGTCGCCATGACTGCAGAATGAAATACGACGATTAAGAATGATATAGTGCTGATCATGATGATGTCGTGAGTTGGTTGTTGATTCAGGTGTATCATGATGATGTCGTGAGTTGGTTGTGGATTCAGGTGTATCCTTCCTCACACAAGGATACTTCATGTCCTACACTAGTTGTGTTACGGGTCAGGTGAGGATGAGACACAACGGTTCGTCAACAAATATTGGCAAGGGTACTATATGCATCGAGACAAGCACATGGTGCAGCTTGGTACTCGATAATTTGAGGCATTTTCCTGATGTACGGTTGAATCTATTGACAATGGGCAAGCTTTGATTACATTATCCATGCTAGTTACTTTGGTCATGGAAAAATAGAAGGTCGCCAACGGCTATTTTATTGTGGCCTGAGTGAGTAAGCAATGTTTTCTCCATGTGACTAAAACCAAGCTATGCAATGAAGTATGTAAAGTCTCCGAGAATGACACTTAGGTTGAATTATGACATAAGAGGCTTGGGCATACGAGTCAGCATGCATGTTCTTGCTCACATGGAGTTCTCTTTGAATTTAAAGGTATAAGCACGAAACCATGTGAATATTGTTTTGCTAGAAAACAACACAGGGTTGCATTTCGTACACGTATGCCGCGTTGTGGAAGACTCCATCAAAAACACCTCAGCTCAATGGCTCGTAGAGAGAATTAACAGGACTCTCGCGGAGAGAGTTAGAGCTATGCTCTCTCATGCAGATTTATCTAATTCGTTCTGAGTCTCATACTATGTATGTAGTAAATCTGTCCCCCTCATGTCCTCTTGTAGGTGATATTTCCTCATAGAGTTTGGTCAGGGAAGGATTATCATACGAGAATTTGAAAGTTCGAGGGCAAAGAATTTGTGCACATCCCAAGTGATGAGAGACCCAAACATAATAGCAAGAAAAGGCAGTGCCTCTATCTTAACAGTCCAAGAGATGCATTTAGCTACAGATTGTGGATCCAATAAAAAAGAAGAATCTGAGAAGTCAAGATTTCGTGTTTAATGAAGATGATACAATTAAAAAATATTGGTAAATCGGAAGCCGAAGACTACCACACCTCAGGTTGTCCTGGATCCAGTTAATCCTCCCCTAGTGCATGGCAATCATGGGAAAGATAATGATGTTGAAGATAGTGTTGATGCAGCTGATCAAACAATACCAGCCAGGGACTTGAGCAACATATAATGATGATGATGATGATGATGATGGTGATTATAATCCACCCGATTCACCGGTATATCAGTTGAGGATAAGTGAAAGAGATCCAGTTGCTTCCAGCAAGTATGCACCACAATCTGATGATGGAGATCTCAAATTTGAGTCCTTTATGGCTGACATTGGTTGCTATAAAGTACAATCTAATCATTATATGAACAGGTACGCCAAGTGTGACTTATGTATTCCCTTACTATATGTCGATGACTAGCTGATTGTTCAAAATGGCACAAATATGATTGCTCTCCTCAGTAAGCATTGAATAATCATTTTTCATGAATAATTTAAGACCAACTAAAAAAATACTTGGCATGAAGATCTTCCGTGATACATCAAAGAAGCTTATTTGGTTGTCAATGGAAAGATATACCAAGAAGATACTTGGAAGGTTCAGTATGCAAGAAGCAAAGTATGTTACCTCTCCACTTGCCTGCCATCATAAACTGAGTCCAGAACAATGTCCTACAAGTAAGAAGGAGACAGAATAAATGATTACAGCACCGTACCAATTTGCTGTGGGCAGTTTGATGTATCACATGATGGATTCGTAGCATAGAAAACAAAAAAAAATTCCTACGTCAGGAGAACAATCAAGCGGCCAAGATCTAATCTAGAAGATGCAAGCAACGGGAAACAAGAAGTTCTAGGAGAACTAACCCTCGAAGACCAAAAGTGTTAATGAGATCAAATCTCGTGGATGATGTAGACGATCACTCGCCAATCTCAAGATTGTGAAGACGAGCGCTGCAATCCGGCAGTGCTTCCGCACTCGGTCACACGTACAGCTTGATGACGACCTCTGTTCCCTCGATCCAGTGGGGCAGCGGAAGTAGAAGATCCACATGAACTCCAACTACACGACGGTGTATAGTGGGGAGAACTATTTGGCCATGACTTCACCAAGCGTAGGCCAAGAGGTGGAGCAGCGGGAGGAGGGAATGAGGGACTCGAGCAACTAGGAGAGGAGGAGCTCCACCCCACAATATATAGGAGGAGGGGTCAGCAGCCCCTATGGGGTGCGGCTAGCCCAAAGGGGTGCCCCCACCTCTCCCTCTTCATGTGAGTGGAGTCCCTACTCATCCCCACTCATGCTCTTATTCAATGGGTGGACTTTCCGCTCACAAAAACCAAAGGTTTTCTTCATTGAATAAATAAAAACAATTTTCATTTTCATTTTAATATTTGTTAATTCTATTAACAAACATTAACACTTACCCCTTGAACTATTTCAATATTCCCCGAAACAATTTCGGTGATGTCCAAACATTTCTCCGGTATTCCGTATCTTCTCTAAAGCGTCGTCAAAACTTAAGTGTGTCACCCTACGGTTCGTGAATAATGTGGACATGATCAAGACACCTCTCCTATCAATAGTCAACAGCGGGACCTGGATGTCCGTAATGACTCCCACACATTCAACGATGAATCTTGTGATCGTGTTTTACCATCAACGTCGTAACCAATTCCTTTTGTCTCGTGATATTTTACTTGTCTGAGATCCGATCAATGGTATCAACTATACCTAGTTCGATCTCGTGGTACTCTTTCCTCATTTTGTGACCCAGACATGTGCTTGCAAGCAATGTCGATGTCATATCACGGAGAGGGCCCAGAGTATCTCTCTCTGTCATTCGGATGGACAAATCCTACTCTTGATCCATGAGCCTCAACTAATACTTTCAGAATACCCAACGCCACCTTTGTGACGTTTGATGTCATCAAAGTACTCTTTTGGTGTTAGTGATTGACATGATCTCATGGTCTAAGGATTAGGATTAGTTCGTATGTGTCTGATATAACAATGTAAACTTAATGACTTGATCGCATTGCTATACTTACTTTGGGTGTGTGTTCATCACATCATTCTCCTAATGAGGTGATCCCATTATTAACAACATCTCATGACCAGGAAACCTTAATCATCAGTTAATCAACGAGCTAGTTAAATTAGAGGCTTTACTAGGAACTATTGTTTGTTTATCAGACACACATGTATTAACATTTCCGGTTAATACAATTATAGCATGAGAAATAAACATCTATCATAAACATGGAAGAGAGACAATTTGCTACCCGCATGGGTAGCTACACACCCATGCGTTATACGGAGATGCAAGCAGTATGTATCTGTTTTAGCATGTTTTCCTAGTAAAACACGGATATTTGGTGTACAAAACTGGTTTCGAAATTTTCAAAAAAAAAATTTGGTCGTCATTTTTAGCTTTTGTTCATAGTTGACTTTTTTGTTGACTTTTGGGTCAAACTTTACTAAAAAAATCACAGCGGATGGAAAAAAATTCGAAAAAATTTCAAAATACTTTTTAATAATTCTATCAATTCTACTAGTGACACCCCCTTGTCTACTTGAGTAATCTCATTTTACCGCTGCATATATGTTTTGGTCAAACTTAGGGTGTGTAGCTACCCATGGGGGTAGCAAGTCTTTTCCGAACATGGAATAAGATAATAACTATTTTATTATTGCCTCTCGGGCATATTCCTTTCATGACATTGTGTGCACTAAACCTGACATTGCCTATGCAGTTAGAGTTGGTAGCCGGTTCATGATAAATCCAGGTGAAGCTCAATGGAATTCGATGAAGTGGATTTCTCATATATCTCGAAGAAACTTCCAAATCGTGCTTATGCTCTAGAAGCGGTGATCCTCTAATATAAGGCTACAAAGATGCAGATTATGCTAGTGATGTGGATTCTAGGAAGTCCACTTGTGGATACCTGATGACTTATGTAGGGGGAGCAGTGTCATGATAATCAAGGTTGCAAAAATATGTTTCATTTTCAACCACATATGTTGTGTACATAACAATGTTTGATGCTTGCAAGAAACTGTTGTGGATTAAGATCTTCTTGCAAGATTTGAGCAGCAAGAATATAGTATGTTTTATGATAGTCTGAGTGTTATCTATCTTTCCAAGAATTCAAGGTTACACTCTCTAAACCAAGAACATTGATGTGAAGTATCATTAGATTCTAGATGTTGTGAATTCCAAGTTGGTACAACTTGAGAAGATCCATACCGACAAAAATTGCTCCGATATGATAACGAAGATATTGAAGTGAGGAGCTACATTCATGTTCCAAGGTAGTGGGCATGGCGGTGCTCTCCTTATTAGTCCGGGGGATTTGTCGAGTATCCTCCTCATGTGGGTTATGAGGAGAAGACCATTTGAAGCCTTTTAGGCGACACAAACAGGTGCAAAATCCCATTATCCATTAAGGTTATGAGAAAGAGTTAGATGAGGGAAGGGGGTGTTAATCCTCCCATCCAGCCACCACTAAGTGGAGTGGCGTAAATCTAAGATTAGTCTACAGTGGAGAAGAAAGAAAGAGAACCAAGAAAGAAGGAAAGGGGAGGAAGGTGAAGAAAGAGGTTGAGATCAAGCACCGGATGTTCCCATTAGGTTATGAAGTTCGAATGTACTATCTTATCTTCTTCAAACTACGATTCCACCATTTTTGATGAGATTGTTCCAGTCAGTAACTATTGTGCCCCAATCTTGTTGTTGCATCCAAGATTTGTGATATCTAGATGTATGAAACTCTCTAGTGCTATCTATAAAAGAAAATTTTGTATTCCATATTTGAAAATAGTGGAAAAGATTTGGGTGGTCTCAGCCCTTGGTTTTCACCCCCTCAAATTGAGTGATTTTTCACGTAAAATCTGGTGTCTCTGTACGTGTTGATACTTGCTGCTAAACTTTTGGCCTAAGAACAACTAATATTGTACTATCTGCATGCTGAAATCAGATAGTACTTGTAGTACCTGGTTGTTGTTTGCATTCAGGACTTGTCCTAGGTTTAGACTGAACCTAGTATCTCCATATTGCATATGTTTTCTTCCGTTATTAAGCAACTACTATGTTCGGAGTTAGTACATGAGTGGTGCTGAAATTATACATTGATTTCGTTGCGTATTTTTCAGATCATATTGTAAATTTATTAATTCCCAACAAGGGTCTCATGATCAGATCGGATAAGGCAGTGCATGCTACTTGTGTGATTGTCTGAAATGAAAGGAGGCCATCAGGCTACGAGAGATTATCTGTCTTACTTTCACGAGGGTAGTAGTTAGTGTAGAGTACTCACCCTGAGGTGCAGATTAGTTGGAAGTGTTACGCCACCAGTCCCACGAAAGTGAGAAGAATATTACGACTAGGGATGCAGGGCGGCGCCCGATCCGCCCCCCTCCGCAGTCAAAATAGCTTTGCTTAGTGTTAAATCTCCGGCTCAAATTTAATCAGTTCGAACTAATTCCTCCTTATGCGGGACGTTTGCGGGACGCCGCCAACAACCCTAATTACGACCTCCGAAAAATAGCTTCACCGAAGTGAAACATTATTTAACGGTATATCAGTTGATACATGTATGAATAAAAATGGCTTCCAGAAAATGAGGTTGTTTACAAACCGTGCAGCATGGTTGCTGGTAGCCTGGCGCACGGCGTCGCTTCTTTTAAGCAAGTGGTCTCACACTAGTGCAGGCTAATTATCATATGAATGTGTGTGCTCTGCGTTGAAGCTTTTAATATCCAATGGTATCGTTTTTGATGTTGCTGCTGCAGTACTGCCGTTCATGTCGCTATTATTGGGTGTTAGATCCAATGCGACTTCAGGAAGTGTCGTTTTCTCCCTTCTGCATGCAAACAGGAACTGTCCACAAAATTCAAAAACGATGGGGGCATGCAGCAGCACCTTTTTCAATTTCATGCACACGAAATACTCGCTCCGTCCTCAAATAAATGGACGTTTAGCTTTGAAATTTATCCACAAAAGAGTGTACTTTTATCTTCCCAATGCATTTTAAAGTAGAAAACAATGCTTCTCTCTCATCACACGGAAATCAAGCCCAATAATATTCAACACATGGTCACCTCAATTTCTACATGCAATTAGCTAATTGGAGGTGGGGAAATTAAAAAGAAGAGAGATGAAGGTTTGCACCTTCCCAATGTATTTTTTACTCCACTCCATAATCTGTCTTAAAATTTCTAGATGTCCACTTATTTGAGGACGGAGGGAGTATATCACTGTATTCTTTTAGGCACACCGCAGTATACCTGGTCAGTAGAAATAGCCAATGCAATGGCCAGTTGACACCTTGAATATTCTCACTGCATTGCCAAGCACTCGCCATCTTTGTTGGCAATTCGAGCGACACTAGCTGTAAGATCAAAAACCAGAACGGGTACAGCTAGTTGCGAATGACAGCAAAGCAAGAACTGCCTAGAGGAAACATCACAATCGTACGTATACCTCCCATCCATCACCACCAGTTTCCCAAGACTAGATCGAAATGCATGGCAGCCCTAGCTAGCTATCCCAGTATGTCGCTTGTAATATTTGTGCTTGCAACTGTGATTGCAGTTGTACGTGCTACAGACATGTTATACTAAACCTAGGCTTTTGAATCTGCATCACGTCCTCAACATAGGTCCCTCCCTCCCGTACACGGGTCCTTCCCCCGGGCAGCAAGTCTTTATTTCCTTCAAGATTGCATAACCACACAAATTAACTTGTACTGTACTGCATATATAGCCGATCTAGCTATGCTTAAGCAGGCTGGTCACCAGTTACCGCAGCCTATATAAGGCTATAGGAACACCGTGTCCATTCTAAGTTGCACGGGGCCGGGAAGCAAAGTCTAATGTCTCAGTTACAGGGTGCATTTCTTTAATTCGAACTGAAGGTGCGTAAGGACTGGGCGGGTGATCTGAACTCTGAAAACTTGAGGGCATGGCAGGAGCCATCTTGTGAGCCCCAGACTAAGGCCTCCACAGGTTTAATTGAGAAGCTGGAAGATGATGGTACAGGTTGTACATACAATGCTCGCGTTACTGGTGCGAAGGCAGGCTTTGGAGCAGAGTGCGCCAGTTAAATCCTGGTTCATCTGGTCATCAGTACAAGAAAAAAGCTGGACACCTAAACTGACATCAGCACGGAAGGAACCCACGCGGCCAGCCTCCTGACACAAAACTCTATGTATTGTTCTAGCTCCATCTCGCAATGCAGTTTTCAGGTCAGAGTTTGTCAACTGCTAACCTTATTATCGGCACGAGCTTATAATGGCTATGCTCCGTCAGGACAGGCGCCCATGTGCCTTGTGCCGTGCAGTGGACAACCGATGTGATGCGAGCGCGGCCCATCTACAGCAGCCGGTGTTCTATCCTGTATGTGTACAAGAAAACCAAATAACTGGTTGATTAAACAACAGCCTTAGGCCCAGCATCGGTTAGAAAACAGAATAAACATGTCAGGTAAAACTCAGCAGAGTGACCGATGTGATGCGAGTGTGCCCGTCCGTCCAGAGTAGCTGGTGTTCTGTTCTGCGGGCATATAGGGACACGAGATATTCCATTAATCAGATACCACACAGCATCAGTTAGGAAGCAGATCGATAAGATATCAGGTAAAAATCAGCACAATGACAAGAACTGCTCTGTTTAAGGCAACTCATAACTTACTAAACTAAAGTGTAGATTAAACTTCAGGTATCATTCTCTACTCTAGAGTCTAGACATAATAATGTCTCTTCCAATAAACTTTCTAAGTGCTGCAGTATAATAGAACTTGTACAGCTTCAAGGCCAAAGCTTGTGTTGCCTGATATGATCACTTTGAATCAGAAAATCAGCAAATTTCATATAGCTGGGCCGAGATGGGGTAGTCTTTGTATCATATCACATAAATTGTTCAATGCTGTGCTCTTCAGATGTGACTTTAAAGGCAATGCATGCTTTATTTTGCATTATTCAGAACAACCCACTGGCAGCAATAGTCCAAATTATCTGTCATAGACGAATATGACTTCACATGCATGCATAAGTAGACTGTAGCCACTGAATATCCATCCTCATGCCGTCAGACAAACGAAGCATATATATGAGCCTTACGTACACAAATGTTGCACATAAAGTACCATGATCCTCAGCAATACACCAAAAAAACTTGGACCCATGCGCTCCTTTTTCCGTCGACTAAAGGAATCCAATGTGCAAGCCGCACATTTATTTAGTACTCTCCTTTCATTTTCAAGCATTCTAGTTTTGTCCAATTGCCTAAAGGAAGAGGGTTCCTAGGTCTGCAAGTCTTTGGGAATAAATTATTTAGTCCTTCCACTTTTTGTAAATATAGGTAGATGAGAAATGTTTCACATCGCTGGTACTAGACTTTGTGACATGTACAATAGCAAATATGGAAAGTAGCAGAAATGTTGCTCATTCATAGACACAAACATGAAGGATGACAATGATTCTCATGATTAGCAAGCAGACATCTCAAGTAGACATTGTAAATTTTAAGTGATATTGGTGCGCCGTCTTTAGAGATTGGTGAATGAGACAAGCATCTAGCACAAAGTACTGTGGTAATAAATGGGTTCCAAAGATGAAAGGCAGAAGTTGAAAAATAGTGATTACATGGGGTGAGAGAATCGGCACGTATCTCAATTCCCAAGGAACATTATATGGTTGAGATAGCGGTAGCATGCCCCCATACAAGTACAATTAGTTTCTGCACAGTGCAAAACGATTATTACCAACTTAATAAATTAGTTGTTCAGGTAAAATCGACAAAAAAAATCCATGGAGGATTAGCCATTTGAGATCACCATTATAATGAGCACCATCATGATAACCACCAACGCTGGAAAAATATCATGAACAACACATCTATTTGACAACACCAAACACCATTTCATGCATTCATTGTATTATGCTGCTACAGAAATATTCTAACCATGAGTGTGCCAGAAGAAAAGGAACTTCACTGACTGAATGAGTTGACATGCTGTTCCCAATAGAGCAGTTAAAGATGTACAAGCTTAGTGATGGTGTTCCATTCATGACAAACATGATTTCATGATTGACCGTGATTGAAACAAATAGACGCAAGATTGCATAGGATAATGCTTCTTGCTTTAATTTTAACATTTATTAGAACTGGATAGCCTATACAAAGCGTTGTTCTAGGTTTCAAGATATTACAAATGCCTCACAGTGCCAACTGTAGTTACCAGAGGTATATTAAAGAAAACAATTCTGCATTGATCATGGAAAGATCTCTTACACATATCCATTATATCACTTAGCCAGATTCTCCAGTACAATAAGAAAATGTTTCACAGCTTTAAACTGAAAGTTACAGTTGAACCAGAACCCTCCCAGTTCTTACTACCAGAACTGTTGTTCAAGCAAGGCATGACCTGTGCCTGACTGGCTATTGATTACAACAGGCATTGAACGATACCTGAATGTTCAAGGGGTACCATCCAACTTATTATGCCAACTTTCATTGTTCTATCATGTTATTTGAATTTGAGTCAGAACCGGGGAAAATATCAGTTTCCACTTACAATGATACGAGTACTTTAAAGTTCAGTCTGGTTAATGCCCACCGTAAATCACCTAAAACAAGTTAGTACTTTAAGCTACCGTACATGGAAGGAAGAAATTCCATACGTCTGCTAGACCTGGGAGCCGAAATGGGCTCATGATCTCTCACAATCCTACTGCCTTGACTCCTATATCCAAGTTCTGGTTCAATCGCAGCGATGGATCTCCAATGGTTTTTGTGCATCACAGCTATTAACAGAGCAAATGTATGAGTGATTACTGTTACCATACACTAATGTAAAAAAACAAATCATGTACTTGAAAGAAAATCAGCAAGTAGCTGTCTTGTCACTTCGCTACCATTCCAGAATTCCCTTTTTTAAAACCTTGAACAGGAAGGTTGCTTTCCAATAATTTGTGTCCCTTCAGATAAGCTGATTTCATTAGAATAAATGAAAAGAAGTACTAATAATAATAGTGAATGCAAACTTCACAGGGTAACAATATTGGTCAGAAAAAACAGTCAAAACTATGAAAAAGGTCACAACTGACAGTATACTTGATGTCTATATATAGGCCGCAGTCAGTATGGTAAGTACATAGGCATGCTCTAGGACCTCAAAATCACTGCGAAGGCTCAGATAGTCAGATGTACGGAACTTGTGACAAACCGATAACGGAACACGATTCTCCAGGTGAACCACTTTCAAGCACTACAAGTTCCTGAAAGGCGATTGATTACGGGGAGAAACGCCCACCTCACCAATTTCGTCGAACACCTACCGCGCCCTGGTGAGAGCAGACAGACGCCCTCGCCTGAGCGTCCGAGCCGCAGCCTACCCTTCGCCGCGATCCAGTACACGGCCGAGCCGCGCGGAGTCAGGTAGCGGGATACGGACGCACCGCGTGGCTCGGTGGCTTGGAAGTTGGAAGGCAAGCGCGAAGCCGGCGCCGATCCCGCCGCGGAGGATGCAGGGAACGCGTCAAGCGGGGAGAGTGGCGCGGTGGGTGGTCGTGAGAAGGCGCAGACCGGGGTAAGCCGGTAGGCGGCCGGCGGTTGTGGTGGCGTCGCCGTGGAGTGGGCGTTCTACCTACGCTAGGGAGTAGCGACGCTGCGCGGCGGTGCGCATTGGCAGTTGGGTGCCTCGCGGGGAGCGGCGGGAAGAACGCCTCCCTCGACTAAGTCTGATCTGCGTGCTGTCACTGCCACCTGTACCCCACGTACTGACAAGCAAAAGGACACAGGCGCCAACGGACGCCAAGCTCTGAGCACCCCTCAATCCACACTTCCACAGCGGGAAGCAATGGCTTCCCTACCCATCTGCCCCTCCTCCCCTTCCTCCTTCCTCTCATGGCCGCACCGCCCAATCTCCCTCTCCTTCCAGCCCAAGAACCCCTCCTCCTCCTCCTCGCCGACCGCTGCCCATGTCTCCGTCCAGGACTCGCCGCCGCCGCCTCTCTCTGACCCCAGCCAGAATACGAGGTTCCTCTGGGTCAACCCCAACAGCCCGCGCGCCGCCGAGCTCGCCCGCGCGCGCGCCGGATCCGCCCGCCGCGCCCGCCTCGCCGCCGCCGCCGCAGCGCTCGCCGCGTGCCAGCCCGCCGAGGAACCCGTCGCCGCCGCGCTCGCGGCCGCCTTCCCCGAGGCCCCCTCCGAGCAGGACGCCGTCATCGTGCTCAACACGGCGGCCGGCAGCCCGGCCACCGCGTTGCTCGCGCTGCGCTGGTTCCTCCAGAACGCGGAGGTCCGCAGCAAGGTCATCCTCTACAACGTCGTGCTCAAGGGGCTGCGCAAGAGGCGGCGGTGGGCCGAGACGGAGGCGCTCTGGGACGAGATGCTGCGGGACGGCGTGCGGCCGGACAACACCACCTTCTCCACCGTCATCAGCTGCGCGCGCGCCTGCGGCCCGCCGGGCAAGGCCGTGGAGTGGTTCGACAAGATGCCGGAGTCCGGGTGCTCGCCGGACATGCTCACCTACTCTGTCGTGATCGACGCGTGCGGCCGCGCCGGGAACGCCGAGATGGCACTCCGCTTGTACGACCGTGCGCGTGCCGAGAGGTGCCAGCTCGACCCTGTCATATGCGCCACGGTGATCAAGGTGCACTCCACCAGCGGCAACTTCGACGGCGCGCTCAACGTGTTTGAGGAAATGAAGGCGGTCGGCGTCAAGCCAAACCTGGTCGTGTACAACACCGTGCTGGACGCCATGGGCAGAGCCATGCGGCCGTGGGTGGTGAAGACCATCCACAGGGAGATGGTCAGCCAGCAGGTGCAGCCCAACAGGGCAACCTACTGCTGTCTCCTGCAGGCGTACACCAGGGCACGCTATGGCGAGGATGCGATGATTGTGTACCGGATGATGAAGGACGAGGCTATGGACATCGACGTGGTGATGTACAACATGCTCCTTTCGATGTGTGCCGACATTGGCTATGTTGAGGAGGCCGAGGAGATCTTCAGGGGCATGAAGTCGTCCATGGATAGCCGGTTCAAGCCGGATAGCTGGACCTACTCATCAATGGTCACGCTGTATTCCTGCACTGGCAATGTCCCAGGTGCAGAGGCCATACTGAAGGAGATGGCGGAGGCAGGCTTCAGGCCCAACATCTTCATCCTTACCTCACTCATCCGGTGCTACGGCAAAGCGGGACACACCGATGATGTGGTCAGGTCATTCGGCATGCTTGAGGACCTCAAAATCACGCCAGACGATCGATTTTGCGGCTGTCTTCTTACCGTGGCAGCGGATACGCCGGTGGAAGAACTGGGCAAGGTGGTTGACTGCATCGACAGAAGCAATGCTCAGCTTGGCAACGTGGTAAAGCTCCTAGTAGACAGAAACGCGTCCACTGAATCCTTCAAGGAAGCAGCCAGGGGCATCCTGAGCGGCGTCCGTGGCGTGGTGAAGATGCCCTACTGCAACTGCTTGATGGACCTGTGTGTGAACCTTGGCCAGATGGAGAAAGCCTGCACGCTCCTTGACGCCGCGCTGCAGCTCGACATCTACAGCAACGTGCAGACGAGGACACAGATGCAGTGGTCGCTGCATCTCAGGGGCCTCTCTGTTGGTGCCGCCCTGACGACGCTTCATGTCTGGATGAACGACCTGTTCACTGCGCTGGAGAGTGGTGAAGAGCTGCCGCCGCTGCTCGGGATCCACACAGGGGAAGGGAGGAACATGTACTCGGACAAAGGGCTGGCGTCTGTGTTCGAGTCGCATCTCAAGGAGCTCGACGCGCCGTTTCATGGCGCTCCCGACAAGGCTGGCTGGTTCTTGACAACAAGCGTTGCAGCTAAGCACTGGCTGGAGGCGAAGAAGTCGTCAGAGCTAGTGGCCGTGTAAGCTGCAGAATCTAGGACGTATATAGGATTTATTTTTGATTGATTTGGCAATCTATGGAGGGTGTTCTGAAATTCTCATATTTCCATCCTTCGTTCTGTTGACAGATAGTACTACTCGGTTGCTTCCATATTCTGTTAGCTTTCATGACTGATCACTCGAATACCAATTCGAGCTCCTCGTTCAGTACTTGTACATTAGCATGGCACATACAATAATCTGTCAGAAGACCTACAATGTTCTTATCACAAAGTCTACCGTATCTGCTGCTATCTCACAAAACCAAGCAGTAGTAGTACACAGATGATTGTAAGCACACTACTGCTGCAGGGTATACAAAGACCGATAGACGAATTGGTGATGAGGGCAGTGTATAACAGCCTGAACAAAAATAATAATGTTAGCAGTGTACAGCCTGAAGAAATACAATAAGATTAACAGGGTTGGCTATCGCAGGCCCTATTAGCTGGCAATGAAAACTACTCTAAAGTACATCACTATATCTTTCGGAGAAACATTCGATTCAGGGTGACATAAAATTTGAGATATATTATCTGGAGTCACCTTGCTACATAGAATGTTTCAGCGCCTCAGTGTTCACCCGTTGACCCTGTCAAGTGAGACACAGGATGACAAAAATGCTGAAACTATACATCCACCATGAAGTTCTCACTGATCAAGAAACTCCAGACCAGTAGCGTTTGGTGTCAACCCATGATTAGCCAAATATTCATCGTTGAAGAACTTGCTTAGATGCCTCATCCCACTGTCGCAGAGAATTGTCACAATTGTATGTCCTGGACCTAAATCTCGGGCAACTCTTACAGCCCCGACACAATTCATGGCTGAAGAACTTCCAACAAATAATCCATCCTTTCTCAACAGGAACCTGAGTCATGTTTCAAGTATACTGGGGTCAGATTGGTAGAAGTATTTTTATGGTTCTGGTACCATTTTTAGTAACATAGAACAATAAACGACGGTGAAGTTTCCACCAATGATGATATGCAAGGCTTTGATATAAAATATATATGTCTGTCTACGGCTTCTAAAACCTGCTTAGCGATTAAGGCTTCCACTGAAGTTTGAGACTGTGTACTCTTCTTCTTTTTTGGAGGGGGGTGGGGAACTCAATAACCCAATAATAATGTCAACACGGATTCCAGTTGTAGGGAAATATTAGAATATCAATCCAGTCAAACGTACGTGAAATGCCATTGACAAAATAACTTATGCTCTAATCTACAATGCTAAAAAAATCACTGCTCTCTCAGATAATAATAGCAGCTAAGAGTAAATTTGAAGTATGTACCTTGACATCTCGACGGCTTCTCTATCTGTTCCTCGGTAAGCCCCATCTAGTTCTGCCATCATAAAATTTGTTGTGACCCTGTTGATTCCTATTCCTTCAGTAACAGTGTCAAAAGGATTCTTAAGCCTTTTGCCCTCAGCCTCTTCTTTTGTGTACATAACCCCTCTAGTAACCTTATTAAACAGACCAGATCCAGGTGGGTCCATTAGAAAGCATCGGACATTTCTGTTCTTTTCCTAAATAAAGAATATCATAGCAATTAAAAAGTTGTTGATCCAAGAAAAAAACATATAGAAGAAATAAAACAAGAAGAATGCAAACCTTCAGATATCGTGAGACTCCAGCAATCGTACCACCAGTACCAGCTGCAGCAACAAAGGCATGAAGGGTCCCTTTAGTTTGTTCCCATATCTCAGGACCAGTCCACTCGTAATGGGCTCGATAGTTTGCCAAATTCTCAAATTGGTCAGCAAAAAAACCTCCCTTCGAATCAGAACTAGGACAACATTTCCCAGTGTGTGGCACTTCAGTACTGGCATATGCTGAACCATCAGTTTGTTTGGGGTGAAGTGTTTTAACAACGACATGTGCTGAACCGTTAGTTTGTATGTCATTTGTTTCTCTTTGTGCTGATGCTACATTTGCTTCCAAAGCCCTTCTTCTTGCAATGTTGACAAAATGATCTTTGTGAGTGATTGAAACTGGGCGCACTCGCTCCACGGTTGCTCCAAGGGCCTCGATTATTTGAGACTGGAAAAATAATTTTAAGTATAACTACTCCCTCCGTTCCTAATTATAAGATGTTTTAGATATTGCAATATTGACTACATACGAACTAAATTGAGTGAATGTATACACTAAAAAGAGTCTAGATATGTATGAATCTAGAAAATGTAAGAAAGCTAAAACGTCTTACATAGAGGAACGGAGGGAGTACATAACAGGAGCATAAGCAATAAATAGGTCTATGAAACTACTGTGATTCTGTGAGTACTTTGCGACATTCTTAAGAGAAATGCCCCATTGAAGCATCCAAAGTAGATATTGGTCCCAACCAGGCCTGAAAAGCCCCACCCTCGAAGGGCAGGACTGAGACTCAACCAGTCTGATAAGCCCAGGCCTGAATCCCGAAATATTAATACTTGTGGATAAAATACTATAATTTGATCTAAAGTAGTTCCACTCATCATACAACAAGATAACTCAAGTAGCAGTTATGGATGCTACACAGCAGAATGTTCTAATTAGTAATTAGTACAGAAAGATTACCGAACAGCATAAAACTTCCCTACCTTCTCAACGGCAGCATCGTCAGGAATAACAACATGGCACCTACAACCATAAGCAGGAGCAACAGTGGCTAAGCTAATAGCCGTGCTTCCAGCACTCCCCTCTATTACTACACCACCACAGACAAGAGCCCCAGAGTCCAGAGCCTAAATCAATAAAAGTTCCAGTGTCACTTTAAGTAAAATAGAAGAGATGTTTTTGTAGAAAGAAAACTGTAGCAAGAAAACAAATAGAAAGACTGAATATATTAACGAAGTATCTCATGACTCATCCACTGAAATATAAATAATACAGTTAAATACAAGTATCCCAGGAAGTAATTCAGTGGTATAGCCTACTTGTTTGCATTTATTGCCAATAAACGTATATTTCAAATAATCTTTTCTTTCATACTTGAAAGTCATAACTCGGAACTGAATGGTATATTCCAAGGCCATGAGTGCTTTCCCGAACAACTATGGTTGAACATTTTGCGAGGTAACTTTACATTCATAATCATATACATACAGACATACTCTTGTACGGAAGATACAGTATGTATGCTAGACCTACACTTATTTTGTTAGTACCAGTAAGTAATCCTATAAAATATCCTTCATTAAGGAAGAAATTGCTACCTGAATGAACTTGACCTCCGCAAATGACTAACAAACATATAACGGTGACCAACATAATACGAACTTGTCACGAACTTCTCACCACGAACTATATTTACTCCGCAGTTCTCCCCCCTTCTACAAACTAAGACTTATTTGCACCGAATTGCAGAAATTACCTCCTCGATGATCTTCACGGCCACGCGGTCCTTCACGCTGCCTCCCGGGTTCAGAAACTCGGCCTTCCCCAGAATCTGCAGCCCATTCGAGCAACAAATCCAGCACTTCAAAAACTTGACTCGAACCAGCAAGAGTTACCTACACACAGAGATATCCCAAGCATGTACCTCGCAACCCGTGGCGTCGGAGAGGCTGTTGATGCGTATGAGGGGCGTGTTGCCGATGGCCTCCACGAGGCCTTTCCGCCGCGTCCTCCGGCCGTTCGCACGGGTGGTGAGGGTCCATGGAAACTTGGAGCCGCTCTTGCGGAGGAGGAGGTAGTAGGCGACCAGGGATACGGCGGCGGCCGCGGCGGCTGCGCCCGCCGTCGCAGCCGCCATCACGAGGTAGGCGAGGGGGGAGAGAACCGGGCAGCTAACCTGGGTTCAGTTGGGCGGCGGAAATTCAGACTTCGGAGGGACGAACCGACTGGGCCGGGACTCGGTTCAACCAGACCACATCTTCATCAAGCTCAAAGAGACAAAGACCAGGAATTTTTTAGCTTCAAATAAAGAAAAAGAAATCATGCACAATTTTTTTAAGTAAGTACTGTATATGAAGTTCAGTTTAGTGCTGTAACAAAAGAATGTCTAATATGTACTCTATAGATGAATAATTTACGTCCGCATATCACCTCTACAATCATGATCTTTCCCCTCACGCATCTCTTGTCCCCCGCGTGGGCGACGGAGGCGCCCAAACCCTAGAGCCGTCAGCCGCCGCCCCTCCTCCCCGCCTCCTCCGGCGAGCGTCGCCGGGCAAAGCCTGCACGGTGCCGGCGGCGGCGGAACCCTCTCGTTCCCCCTCGTGGTGGCTGGGGCGCGGGCCGCAACGGCCATGACGGGCGACAGACTCGGCGAGGGGTCCGGCGGCGCAGCTCTCCGGCAGCGTGGTGGCTTCGCAGCGCTCTCTCACGCGTCCGGGCTTGGCGGGCTGGTGGTGGTGGAGACCCCCTTGGGTGTTGGTGGGGCGGCGCGGCCATGGTCGGCTCCGGCCGGCGGCGACGCAGCTCGCTGCTCCTGCGGTGAAGACTCGGTAGTGGTCTCTGGGCAGTGCGGCCGCGACGGCGCTCCGACCGCCTCGCGTTCACGCATCGGGGCAGCCGTGGGGGCTGGAAAGGCCGTCGATCTTAGGAGGTTGCAATCAAGGTGGTCCTCCGTTCCCCTTCAGTTTGGCGGCACGAGGAGTCGGTACGCTGGGGCGGCAGCCCTGGAAGTTGGGGAACCTGTGGGTGGGCGGCCGAGCCGAAGGTTATAGTGGTGCTTGTCGGGACCACGGCCGTGTGGACGGGTGGTGCCTGGCGACTTGCACTCCGTGGCAGTGTTGTGGTCGTCATCTTTGCGGCACCCTTGCCCTGTGTGGGAGGTGTAGAGGCATTGCCGAGGGGAAACCCTTGCCCAGGTTTCTGCTTGGGCCGCGGCGGCGGCGTCCGTGGACGCCGTTCCCTTCTTGAAGGCACCGTTGTGGTTGTCTTCTCTCCTCCTACGTGCTCCGGGTGAAAACCCAAGATCTTCGGATCGGGCGGTGGCGGCGCTCTGCGTCATGTTCTTCCTGAAGACGTCGTCTTGGAGCTCGCGATGGGTAGCTCTCTGGAGGTTGGGTGGCGGCTTTGGCATCCTTCCTCCGGCAAAGCTTGTGGCTTGTCCTCCTGGTGGTTGTCTCTCTAGGCGTTGTGCGGTTCTTGGCGGTGTGCAGTGCGTGTTGGTGCGCCGGCCTGGGCTCTAGGGTGAGTTTCGGCCCGACGACTTTGCCCGTGTGCAGCTTGTGTTGGTGCACCGGTCTGACCTTGAGGGCGAACTTCGGCCCAACACCTTTGCCCACCAAGCGTGTTCTCAACATCTTCGGAGTAGTTCGTCGGTGGCGTCTACCCCGCTGGAGTTTCTTTGGGTGTCATGTTTCTTGTGTGTGTGAGTGCAGTTCTGTATTGTATGCTGGGTTCAGTACTACGTACCTTATCGCCGTTCGGGGCGTTATTAATTTAACGCTGGGCCTTATGGCCTTTATCTAAAAAAAACCTCTGCAATCATTATTAGGAAAATTCATTATAGATGGGTTACCCAAACTTGATCTTCTTTTTTATGGGATTTTATTTGCAAGAAAAATGTTTAAAAAAGACTTCCACGAGAATCATCGAAACAATGAGAATTCACAAATAGCTCGCCATTTCTTCTATCATCTCATATCTAAATAATTGATTGGCATTTAAAAACAAGGAACAACCTCTTAAAAAATATATGGCTGATATGGCGGGTTCCATGGACATCACACCTTGCCGCCAAGTACACCGGTCGAGCCAATGACAAGGGAACAAGCTACGACTGACGGACCCGGAAATTTCTAGAAGTATGGGCAAATGTGCTTATGATGCCTTTTTTTACAAATTGCGATGGAGAATCATGTAATACAAGGCATCACCGCCTGTAAGCCTGGCTAGAGGGATGGTAGATCCGCCCATAAAACGAAAGAAACTTGATTTTAATTGAGCATCAAGCAAGAGCACCGTCTAGCCTAGAGATCTTCGCATATCACTCTTATAGGTTCGGAGACAATATCTACCCCGAGTGATTTGGGAAGTTCCGAGGAACTTGAGCTCATGGAGAAGAAGGCTGATTCCGAGGATTTGGGGACACGAGTGTCTAACTTTTCCAACAAAGACGTAGGATTATTGCCAACAACTTGAACTTCTGGAAACATCCAATGTCTTTACCTCTCTAGCTCTTTATTGCTTTAGTTATTGCATCATGTTGCTAGATCTAGTTCTTCTTAGTGTTGCAACAGTCTTTCAGATGTATATAGTCTTTCTCCGTTAGTTTGGACTTTTGGGTGAACGGTACGTGAATTCAACAAAATCGGTCAATGTTTTCAAACACTTGTATCCGGAAAAATGATTCTAATGATGCTCTTATGTCACACATTGTTTAAAATCACACAAGCACGCAACACTTGTTTCTAGTGTACTCCTGGTGGCAGCCTGTATTATTTTTAGTTTTAAGATGACAGGTAGAGCCTCAGTAGAGAATATTATTCATATAACGTGACCTTTTTCTCTTGTTCTTAGATGTGTTGACCTTTTTTTTTTTTTTTTTTTAGAAAAGGGGACTCCCAGCCTCTGCATCGATTGATGCATGCGGCTTTTATTTCATTATTATTGAGAGTTCAGTTATCGTTACAACGGACTTTGCATCAAGGATCACATAAAGTGGCAACATGAATCAGCCACTTAAAAAGAAAAGATAGCAGTGAATGACTCTGCATCAACATGTTATCCTCAACTCAGAACGCCAGCTGCACTGGGAATATAGATCCGACGCGACCGATTCCAGGCGGCTGCACCCAGAATCCATTGCGTCTCGCCTCTCCGTTGATTGTAGGTAGGACCACATACGGATCCAATGAGTAGCCTTCGGAATAACCTGATATCCCAAGATCTATATTCCCAGTGCAGCAAAAAGGGAGCACGTTGCCTTGCTTACAGGATAGCACAGAAGCTTCGCTGCATGCATATAAGCTGAAAAAGGCATAGCACACAACAGTTTTTTTTTTTTTTGGAAGGTTGAGCTACGCCAAACTTACCTTTTTCAAGACACCAGAGATTTTATTCCTTCCCTACTTGGGCTGAGGAGCTCCGATCCTCCCAACTCCCAAGGCTTCGACTGCCAATCTCACATTATGCAGCAGTTGCTGGAGGCAGCGCCTTGTTGCCGGATCATCCTGTGTTTGTCACAACACAGAAAAAACAATTTAATACAAACTTCTGGTTAATTCTTCTGCTATATATGATAACGAAATGGTAATGGGCAATTGGTTAACATGACTCACCACAAGACAGCTATCGACCGTACCATCTTTCAGCACGTCAGGGAGGAGGGTTTGCAATGCCACACATGCCCTACGCATAGTTTGGGAAAGGAAAACAGATTTGAGTGCGTGTGCATGCAAAATCACTATGTTCTTAAACATAGAAATGGCAGCACAAGTTACCTGGGATTGTCTGATAACCTGAGAAAACACCGGATAATATGCTTGAGCAGACTTGCACGAGCAGCAGGCTGAAGAGGGTGTGAAACTACCATGTCTGCTAAAAGACTGCCCACAGTAAAAAAACGCTCAGCAGTGGCACACATGTAACCCAGTCCAAGATCGTCATGCAGAATTTTTTGGACAATGAAGGTAGCCACCTGCGTACATAAATTTGACTAAATTAGTGAAGAGTGTTTATATTTTATTATATTTTTTATCTTGACTTCAACTCTGAAATCCACTTTAATTTTTTCTCGACAAGATACTAAAGATAGTCGAGCTTACTGCTTACATTCCAGGCACGGACGAAATTTGAACTATTGCAAAATCTTCAGATATAAAATATTAAAGCTATGCGTCCTTGCTAGAGCCAGACCGAGAGAAAATGGTCATACTGTAAGGTCGTGGGGACTGAGATGCCGGTACGTACGGTTTTTGACAGCTCACTGCCCACGTCCATGCAACGCAAGCACAGAGGAAGTATTTTAGTTTGCAGCAGAAAACTGATAACCTTAGTATCATCGACCTGCATGTATAACAAGGCAAATCAGCTTCATTTTCATTTGCAGAGTTAGTATCTGTAAACTCGATCATACAGATATCGCATATATATCACCATATATCTTATATAAGTTTTAGAGTAGTTGGTAATTTTAACAACCGTCCATCCGCTTAAATTGGACGGTGGAAAAATATGAGCTACCGAAAACTACTAGAAGAAAAGTACCTGAAACTACCGAAATTGTATTATTTTTTATTTGATATTAAAAGGGTATTTTGGTAATTCGTCCCATCCAGCGTCTGATCCGCTGCCAGCTTCAGCATGTGGACTCCAGTGAAACTTGCGGTCCCTCACTCTCTCCCTCACGATCCCCAAATCCCTCCTCCCACCGTCACTCTCTCCCCCTCGATCCCGGAGGACTACTCGGGAGGACGCCGAGGCGTGTCGCGGCCGGCTGCTACCTGGCGGCTACCTCGTGACGCGGGGCCACGGCGAGGCACCACCAGCACCCGACGCTCGGCCGGCCGCGGCGGTCGACGGCGGCGGCAGGAGGGAGGCAGCCGGGCGGTGAGGTGGAGCGGGGCGACGGGAAGGAGGCGGCTCGAGCGTGCTCGACGCGGGCGGAGAAGGCACGCCGGCCAGCCGGTCGAGGAGGAGGCCGGGCGACGCGGCCCTGGACCCGTCCGTCATGGTCGTCTCCTCCTGCCAGTGCCGTGGTGTCGTCATCCCGTTGTGCCCGATGGTGTTGACCCGTCCAGCACCCGGCGCTCGGCCGGCCGCGGCGGTCGACGGCGGCGGCAGGAGGGAGGCGGCCGGGCGGTGAGGTGGAGCGGGGCGACGGGAAGGAGGCGGCTCGAGCGAGCTCGACGCGGGCGGAGAAGGCACGCCGGCCAGCCGGTCGAGGAGGAGGCCGGGCGACGCGGCCCTGGACCCGTCCGTCACGGTCGTCTCCTCCTGTCACTGCCGTGGTGTCCGTTTAGCAACTACTGTACCTCGACGAGGCTCTGGGCGCAGCATCCACTACCGCGGCGACTTCGTCGGAATTTAGAAGAGGCGACGCAGCATCCATGACCACGGCGACTTCTTCGGGGAGCCAACTGCGCCGGATCGCCTACGCTCGCAGCTCGTCCGCGCGCCGCCCGAGCTCCGACGCTTGTACGTGTTGCCCGTGAGATAGAGAGAGAGAGAGGGGAGTGTGTGTCAAAGAATCTGTGAAAAGAAACTAGGTTTGCCTCAATTTTCCCTTTTTCTATTGATGGGATATTTATAGGGTATCCTACAAAATATCTTGGCTAGATCTTTTATCCAGCCAAACGAACTTGTGCACACCGAGACAGGTGTCGCACAGCTACGCGCGGGCCTGCACAGGTGTCCAGGACACCTGTGCTTCTAGAACCTTCTCGCAGGTTCCAGACCGCCAACACCCGCGCTGACGTGTCCACGAGCCGGAGTCGACAGACCAACTCCGTCACTCGAACTACCAGGTGCCGGAGTCGACAGGCCGACTCCGTCACTCGACACTTCCTCGGGTAGGAGTCGAGAGTTCGACTCCACGTACCCGGAAACTACCTCCAGTCGAAACAACCTTCGACTGGGCTATCTATTCGAGTCAACTTGACCCGGAGACTATTACTGTCAAGTCAGAACAGACTCTGACTCGACGACTCGACTCGGGACACTCCCCGAATCGGTTCGACTGCCCTAGAACACAAGCCTATTTCCAACAATCACTCCCTAGGCTTGAGTTCCGGCGATTCCTCCACCATGCCGATCCTTGAGCACAGCTCCGCCAGGCGGACTCGTCCAAGTGGCTTGGTCAGCATGTCTGCGAGTTGATGTTCGGTGGGTACGAACTCTAACTCGATCTTCTTCGCCTCCACGCAGTCTCGAATGAAGTGATACTTCAACTCGATGTGTTTTGAGCGCTCGTGAAAGACGGGATTCTTGGCGAGTGCGATTGCCGACTTGTTGTCGACCTTGAGCACCACCTGTTCGACTTCGCCGGTGCTGAACTCGGCGAGCAGTCGAGAGAGCCAGATCCCCTGGCAAGCAGCCGTGGCAGCAGCCACGTACTCGGACTCGCAGCTCGAGAGAGCCACGATCGACTGCTTCTGGGACTGCCAGGTCACTGGGCTGCTCCCCAGAAAGAACAGCGTGCCAGACGTACTCTTGCGTGAGTCGACGTCTCCACCCAAGTCGCTGTCGCTGTAGCCGACGAGGCGTGGTGCACCTGTACCTCTGCAATACCTACATCCGAGTCGAGGAGACCCGGCGATGTAGCGTAGGATGTGCTTCACAGCCGCCAAATGCTCTTGAGTTGGCGTCACCATGAAGCGAGACACGAACCCGACGGCGAAAGTCAGATCCGGTCTCGTGTGCACCAAGTACCGGAGGCTCCCGACGATGCTCCGGTACTCAGTCGCATCCGTTGGTGGAGCCGTGCTGGTCTTGGACAGCTTGAAGCGCGGCTCCATGGGCACCTGGCAGGGGTTGGACCCAGCCATCCCTGCTTTCTCCAGCAGCTTCTGGGCATAGGCCGCTTGCGAGATGTCGATCCCGCTTGGCCCTTGTCGGACCTCAATGCCGAGGTAGTAGCTCAGCAACCCGAGGTCGGACATCTGGAACAGACTCTGCATCTCCAGCTTGAACTCGTCGATGTCGCTGGAGTCGGAGCCTGTGATCAGCAAGTCGTCGACGTAGACTCCGACGAGGAGTCGAGTCAATGAAGCGCCCCGCGCGTACATGCCATGCTCCGACTCGCACCTGGTGAAGTCGAGCTTGACGAGGCATGCGTCGAGCTTGGTGTTCCATGCCCTTGGTGCCTGCTTGAGGCCGTAGAGCGCCTTGTCGAGTCGGAGCACCAGGTGCTCCTTCCCTTTTGCAGCGAAGCCGGCTGGCTGCTGCACGTATACCTCTTCCTCCAACTCGCCGTTGAGGAAGGCTGACTTGACGTCCATGTGGTGGACGTCCCAACCCGAATCTGCGGCCACCGCCAGCAGGAGTCGAATTGACTCGAGTCGGGCCACGGGAGCAAAGACCTCGTCGTAGTCGATCCCGTGCCGCTGCACATAGCCCTTCGCCACCAGGCGAGCTTTGTGCTTAAGGACCACGCCGTGCGCATCCTTCTTCACCTTGTAGACCCACTTCAGGCCGATCGCGCGGTGACCTGGTGGTAAGGTGGCGAGCCGCCAAGTCGAGTTGGACTCGATGGCTTCGAGCTCCTCCTGCATCGCACGCCTCCAGCTTGCGTCCGACTTGGCCTCGTCGAACGAGCCAGGTTCTTCGGAGGCGAGGAAGTGAAGCTCCTCGTCTGGCTCCTGAGCCGGACCCGCATCGAGCACGTTCTGCAGAGTGCGGAACCGGTGCTCGAGCTCGGTGTCGTCTTCTCCATCAAGCATACATGCATACCTTGAAGGTGGCGTGACGAACTCGACGCCTGTGACAGCCGGAGTCGAAGACTCGGCTGTCGAGTGCTCCGGTGTCGTTGGAGACTCACTCCCGGCTCCTGGAGTCGGGGAAGACGGACTCGGAGAGGGCGGCGAGTCGGGTGCAGGACCCGCACTCCCGTCCCCTGGATTCGACTGCGGCTCGAACACCATGTGCTCGACCGTGAAGGTGTCGGCTCCAAACGTGTTCACCGGAGAGTCCGGTGAACTCCAGTCCCAACGCGCGTTCTCGTCGAACACCACGTCGCGAGTGATGGTGACTCGGCCTGTAGCCGGGTCGTAGGCCCGATAACCCTTCGTGCCGGGTTCGTACCCCACGAAGATCATCGGCCTGCTGCGATCGTCGAGCTTCTTCAGCCCGGGTCGCGTCTCTCTGACATGCGCCAGGCACCCGAACGTGCGCATGAAGTGCACATCCGGCTTGCGGCCATGCCAGGACTCGAATGGCGTCATGCCATCCACGCTCTTGGTGGGCGACCTGTTCAAGATGAACACGGCCGTCGACACCGCCTCACCCCAGAACTCGCCGGGGATTCTCTTGGCCTTCAGCAGACTGCGGGCCATGCCCACAATCGTCTGGTTGCGTCGCTCCACGACTCCGTTCTGCTGCGGGGAGTAAGGAGCCGTCAGGTGACGCTCGACTCCGAGCTCCGCGCAGTATGCCGTGAAGGAGCCGGAGGTGAACTCGCCTCCGCGATCCGTCCTCAGCGTGTGCAGCTTGCACCTGGACTCCGACTCGGCTCCCGCCTGGAGTCGAATGATGGCGACTGCGGCCTCGTCCTTCGTCGCAAGAAGGGCGAGCCACATATACCGTGTCAGGTCATCGACTAGCAAGAGGAAGTACCTCTTGCCGCTTGGAGTCGCCGGGGTGATCGGCCCGCAGAGGTCGCCATGGACCAGCTCGAGTCGCTCCTTCGCCCGGAACTTCGCCTGCTTGGAGAAGGAGGCTCGCCGCTGCTTCCCTGCTAGGCAGGCGTCGCAGAGCTGGTTCACGTGCTCCACAAGAGGGAGGCCACGCACCATGCCGCCTTTCGTGAGTCGGCGCAGGCTGTCGAAGTTGAGGTGCCCGAACCTTGCATGCCAAGTCCAGGCCGAGTCGACACCTGCGTGCACTGCCAAGCACACAGGCTGGGCGACTCGAACTGCCAGCTTGTACATCCGGTTCGGCTCCCGCCTGACCTTTGCCAGGAGCTTCCGCTCCCTGTCACGCACTCGAAGGAGCCCGTCCTCGATCAGCACCTGGCAGCCATTCTCGTCGAACTGGCCCAGGCTGATGATCTGCGTGTTCAACCGGGGTATGAAGTACACCCCGGTGATGGCCCGGTGCTCGCCTGACTTGCAGACGAACAGCACCGTCCCTTGCCCGCAGATGTCGACTTGCGAGCCGTCGCCGAACTTGACGGTTCCGACGATGCTGGTGTCGAGTTCCGCGAACGCGGCGCGGTCACCAGTCATGTGGTTGGTGGCGCCCGAGTCGAGGTACCAGACGCCCTCCTTGGCGTCCCCTCCTTGCGCCAGGTTGACCTGCGCCTTCTCCTCCAGCAGGAAGAGGTTCGACTCCTTGCGAGTCGACTGGGCCGACTCCTCCCGAGTCCCCTTCTTCGACTCCTCTTGAGCCGGCATGTCCCACTCCGCGACCCAATGGATCCGCGAGTGCTCCTTCGGAGGAGTCGACGCTCCCTCCGACTCTGCCACCGGTCGAGTCCGTGACTCTGCCACCGGTCGAGACGAGGGTGCCGCCTCCGATGCGCCCGACTCCGCCTGAGTCGACGCTGGGAGTTGCGGAGCCGACGCAATGGTGCACGCCTGCATCATGAGCAGCGCGTCGTCATTGTCGCCTCCGCCGCGCACGAGGTGGGCCTCGCCCTGCTCGCGCTTCTTCTTGCGGCAGTCTCGCGCCCAGTGGCCGACGACTCCGCAGTACCGACACGCGTCCTTCGACGTGCCGGGGTTCCCAGCTCCACGAGCTGAGTTGCCTCTACCGTGACCGCGCGGCTTGCCGCCGCCGCGTCCGGTGTGGCTGGAGGATCCACCTCCATCTTGCAGGCGCATCCGAGAGAACCACTCCTCCTCCGTGAGGAGTAGTTTCCCAGCTTGCTTGGCCTCCGGCTTCTCCGCCTCATGTCGCTCCTCAGCCGTTTTGAGGCGGCCGATGAGCTCCTCCATGGGGAGCGTGTCGAGGTCGAGCAGGGTCTCGATTGAGCATGCCATCTGCGAGAGCCTTGTGGGAACGACCGAGAGAAACTTACGGATAGTGTCCGGCTCGGTGATAGTGACGCCGAGCACCCCAAGCTGCGACACGAGCGACGACAGCCGCATGGCGAAGTCGTCGATGTTCTCGCTGTCGCCGAACTTGATGGCCTCGTACTGCTTCTTGAGCGCCGTCGCCTTCGCCTCCCGGACACGGGTGTCTCCGACCCGCATCGTCTTGATCGCCTCCCACGCCTCCTTGGCCGTCTTCTTCGACGCCAGTGTGGAGATCATCTCCGGTGGAACGGCGAGCAGCATGTACTCCATTGCTGCCCGGTCCACCTCGCGATCCTCCGTGCCGTCATGCACGGCGGACCACGCTCGGCGTGCCTCAAGCTTCACCTGCATGAGCAACGCCCAGTCTGCATAGTTTGACCGCGTGAGTAGCGGCCACGAACTACCGGACTCCCGCACAACACGCTGGACTGCCAGCGTGCTCGCGGCCTCCTTCGCCTCCGCCGGTACGAGCGCCTTTCCGTCGCCCATCTCCGGTGAGATCTCTCAAGAACTCAGGCTCTGATACCAATTGTTGCCCGTGAGATAGAGAGAGAGAGAGGGGAGTGTGTGTCAAAGAATCTGTGAAAAGAAACTAGGTTTGCCTCAATTTTCCCTTTTTCTATTGATGGGATATTTATAGGGTATCCTACAAAATATCTTGGCTAGATCTTTTATCCAGCCAAAACGAACTTGTGCACACCGAGACAGGTGTCGCACAGCTACGCGCGGGCCTGCACAGGTGTCCAGGACACCTGTGCTTCTAGAACCTTCTCGCAGGTTCCAGACCGCCAACACCCGCGCTGACGTGTCCACGAGCCGGAGTCGACAGACCAACTCCGTCACTCGAACTACCAGGTGCCGGAGTCGACAGGCCGACTCCGTCACTCGACACTTCCTCGGGTAGGAGTCGAGAGTTCGACTCCACGTACCCGGAAACTACCTCCAGTCGAAACAACCTTCGACTGGGCTATCTATTCGAGTCAACTTGACCCGGAGACTATTACTGTCAAGTCAGAACAGACTCTGACTCGACGACTCGACTCGGGACACTCCCCGAATCGGTTCGACTGCCCTAGAACACAAGCCTATTTCCAACAGTACGTGCTGGCGTGCTGCCGTCCTTGCTGCGGCCCAGCGCGCCTTCGCCTACGCCCGCAGTAGCTCCTCCAGGTCTGCCGCACTCGAGCCAGAAGCTTCTGCGGCACTCGCAAATCGCCTCTTCCAGGTCCGGCCCGCCGCGCCCGAGCCACCGAAGCAGCAGCGCTTACCGGGAGCAGGGATCCAGCTCCTCCATGCCGGGCATGCCGTGCTCGATCCGGTGACTGGCGTCCCGTCCGTCCGTCGCCAGAGAGAAGGGGGGCCGGGAGGAACGAGGTAGTGGCGGAACACATCACGATTTGACTCCTCCAAGCTCTCCTACAAGAGGAACGAGGCGATTGGTATTGTATCAGTATTTCTAAATTATTTTTGGTTACCAAAAAACATATCGCGTGGGGCCTGGAGCTACGAACGATTGGATGGTAGAACCGTTCCTCTGATCGTGAAAAAATGACCATGATACCCCCGACTAATTATACTTTTTTGTGACGAATGGTTGGACGGCTCAAATAATTTAGGTGAGTTGATTCAAATCGAACGGCTGAAATTATTTAAGATGTAAGCTACCTAAAACTATCTGAGGTAGTTTTCCAATCACCGTAAAAGAGCTCTATATCTTATAATCAAATTATACAATTCGTTATCTTTTCGTGCCACATGAGATCGATGCTCTACTTTATAATTACTTTCACGGCTAGGTATTAAAATTAGATCCGAATTAATGGACGCGAGGTGTACGTACGTTTGTACAGTGCAATGTTTCCGTCCGCGACCAGTAAAAGGGATCGGAGGGAGTAATATTAACATGAATCTCCACTGATGCGGCATCACGGAATTAGTAATATGGATCGTGTGTTATATGTGGCGTGCTCTTGTCTGACGCTAGATGCATGGGTTATAATGGATCTTCTAATTCATGTAAACTTCCGCGTGGAAGCTAGTTTATTTACCTTAACAAGAGCACCGATAACACCCAAGCTGGTAAGCCGTAAGTACTCAAAGGGTATTGTTTTGCTCTTTGTATCCAAGAAAGGGTATAGGAAGAATGGAATGTTAGCTGAAAAAAGTAAATAAAGAAGTGGGTAAGTTCATATATAGCCAAAAACAATACTCCCTCCGATTTATAAAAAGTGTCGTCCATAAAGTTTATACTAACTTAGTACAAATATGTGACATTTTTATGTATCGAAGGGAGTAGTTCTTATCAAAACATTACGAATAGTTGGGATAGGGGTGGGAAGCTTTGCATTACCATCTAGGAAAAGCATCCTGGTATCGGGGTGCGATGCAACACGCTGCAATAATTTAGACATCAAAAGATCTTCACTTACAGTAAAAAAAAAAACTATCTCAGATTCTTAACACAGCAGGGAACAAATCTGTCAGCTATCATTTTTATTACACGACAAAGTAGTACCTGAAAAAGTGCCAGTACGTTGCAGACTCGGTTTGATGCAGCTCGTGTTAAAGTTGGCGGTGAAAGTGCAGGATATATATACACAATTTCCTGTAGATTTTTTCGAAGTTGCCAAATATAACAAGTGAGAAAGATCAAAGATTAGCCGAAAAACCTAGGCAAGCTTCAAGAACAGACATAAGAATGAAGTAATTAAATACATAACTAGAAGAATAGATCATCAATCACATAAACACAACATTATTAGGGATAAAGTAGGCTCAATTTTATCTCAATTCTCGAAGCATGCAAATAAACATATGGAATTTTGCATACCTGAAGCAGAGCAGCAATTGTACCGAACGAGTGCCACAACAGCGGTGCCAACGTATCTTGAAGCATCTCTCTTTTCTGGAAAAAAAATTGGACGTGTTTACTTATCAATCCTTTTTGCCTCGCCAAACGCCTTACCATGTTATTATTCTGAAATTGCTTAGTTCAGCATAATTACAGAGTTAAGTGGCTCGGTGAACTCAGATTTATACAGTTAGTTCATTAGAAAACTATGTTGGCAATGCATAAATTCGTTTTGTAATTTTGTAGCAACTCGACAATTAATGATCTACTACACACTTCACGTCAATGTGCAGTATGAGCCAAGCAATCTATAGACAAAAACAATATTTGGTCTCGTAAGGAAGCTCTTGCGCATGATGCCCACAGTGCTGCCTACATGCTAATATCTTGATCAGATCGATTTTATATAGCAACGGTGAACAGGCGCTAGAACCCCTATCTAGTCTAGAAGAGTACGCGGTACGTGATGAACCTGAGAGAGCTCGCTGAGGGCGTGCTCTGTCATGCCCAGCATATTGTCGGATGCGTCTCCAGCCGTCCATCAGCTCACCAACGCTCCAGATGCCTTGATACCGCTTCATCTCAAGCTTAGTTCTAGAAGCAGCATCTTAGCATCTCACCTGCTCTCTCGTTTGTCGCCTTCTTTCCCTTTTCCTTTATATTGTAACGCAAGCAGTGGACAATGCATCTTTGTTGAATTAGGGTTTACCCCCAGCCGCCACTGTTCGTGGGTCGGGCCAGATGTGTATCTGAATTCCTCTGGTTAAATTATATAAAATCTCTGAATTTCCGGCGGCTGTTCTTGTTGTTCTAGCGAAATTCCTTGTAGATCGATCGATAGATAGGTCGGGTCTGTCAATTTGGTATCAGAGCTGCCGAATCCTCGGCCGAGATCTCTTAATTCCCACCCAGATTTCGCAAATTCCCACCCATAATCTTCAAATTCGGAGGCGATTCGAGTTGGAGTGTCGGGGTGGTTGGGCTCTCTCGTAAAATCCCACCTTCCTCACACAGCTCGCGGCGGCGGAGTGTTGGTCGACGGCGGCGTGGCGGCGGAGCATCTCTCTGACGGTCGACGGAGGCGGCTTGGCGGCGAAGGCACAGCTCGGCTGCAGATCAGGGTTCAGGAGTGGTTTCGGTCGAGAATTTCGTCCGTTTAAAATCCCACCTCCCACCCAGATCCGTGCGGCAGAAGGAGGCGGGCGGCGCAGGCGGCGGCGAATCGGCGGCGGCAGGTCACACCGACAAGTCAGTACCATGGGAACGTCGGGCGAATCACAAGACACAGGTATGCTCGAGTTGCAGTCACTGCAGTTAGATGTTCATACGCTGCAGAAAAATAGAGAGGAGGACAAGATTGAGTTTGCAGAGTTTCAGCAGACGGTGCAGCAAAATTTTCACAGCATTCAGAAGAATTTCACCAACATACAAACAAATTTTGAACGTTTGTTTGCGGCTCGCAAGACAGACATGCTCGAGAATACTCCTGTCACCAACTCCAGTACCACACCACACACTCCACCTAATTCGCATGGACAGTCAGGAAACTCAGTCAAGTTAGCTCAAGGGCAAGCCAAACAAACCTTGGAGGACATGACTGGCAGAGAACTCAATTTAGATGGCACACCCAAGATGACATACAAGCATCCTCACTATGGTCAGGTCACAACCGCAGTCTATGAGGTTCCCAACAAAGTGCAGCCACAACAGCAGCAAGCAATTATTGTGGAGGAACAAGAAGTAGATGTTGGGGACAAGGCAAATGTTCCTGGTAGAGAAAGAATTCATTTTCCTGTCTTGGACAACAGGAGAGGGCTTCCACCTGTTAAGCCAGCAAAAATGAATATACCAGAATTTGATGGCAAGGATGCAGACTCTTGGATTCAAACAATTGAGTTGTACTTTGACTCAGCAAGAACTCCATTGGATCAAAGGACTGAAGTAGCAATTACATACTTGAAGCAAGATGCCATACAATGGTGGAGAGGTACTGGTTATAGTGCTACAAATGTTCCCTGGCACAAGTTTTGCACCTATCTGACTGAGAGATTTGTAGAAACCTCAGCATGTGACAATGTGAGAACCTTCCATGCACTTACTCAAACTTCAACAGTATCTGCATATATTCAAAAATTTGAAGCTGCTCTTAATCTCATGAGGAGGGACAACCCAGGATTACCAGAATACTATTATGTCCAAAGTTTTATTTCTGGGTTGAGTGACTACATACAAGCACATTTGCAATGTCACAAACCAGAAAATATGCAGAAGGCAATGTGGATGGCTAGGAGAATTGAACAAGATATTCCACAAAAGAAATCTTTTACACCATACCTTCAACCAAAAAGGCAAGTGCCCTTTGACAGCAAGCAACAAACCACAGCTGCACCAGCACATGTGATTGAACAAGCTAAACAGAAAAAACATATGCTATAAGTGTAAGGAGCCTTGGTTTCCAGAACACAAAAAGGTCTGTACAATGACCTCCAAAGCAATGATTCAAGCCTTGCAGGAAGAACCACAAGAATTAGTGTATATCACTGAGGATACTGACAGTGAGGATGACACAGAGGGGGCACATCTTCAACTCTCTATGTATGCATTATTGGGAAACAAGACAGCTAAGCACACATTCACTGTGACAATATCAATGGGGGACAAACTAGCAACAGCACTAATTGACACTGGCAGTACTACCACATTCATGTCCCCAAATTTTGCCAAGTCAGCCAATTGTAACATGACTAGCAGTAAGAAAATGAAAGTCACAGTAGCTAATGGTGCTATTCTATGGACCAGTTTCTCCTGTCCCAATTGTGAGTATGCAATCCAGGGAACAAAATTCACTTCTGATTTCAAAATACTCCAATTAAGTGGATATGACATTATTTTGGGAGCTGATTGGATCTATCAGTACAGCCCAGTTACTTTGGACTACAAGAAACTCACACTCACAGCTACATTTCCCTGTGGAAAACAAGTAACCTTTAAGGATGAAAGTTTTCCTGACACAGCCAACATCAAGGAAGGAACAAACCCAAAGAAATTACTAGCAAATGCCATTTGTGGAGCAGTGGTCTTCCTCCATCAAGTAGGGCCTGAAACAAATGAACCAAATAATATTACACATGCACCAGCTGTCCAAGAACTTCTTGACGAATTTCACAATATTTTCCAAGAACCAACAGAGCTCCCTCCAAAAAGAATGTGTGACCACAGCATTCCCCTGGCACCTGAAGCCAAAGTAGTAAATCAAAGACCATATAGACTGCCACAGCATCAAAAGAAAGTTATGGAAGAATCAGATGCTGCAGAAGGGAGTGATAAGAGAAAGTGCAAGTCCTTATTCAGCTCCTGCTATATTGGTTAAAAAGAAGGACTCAACTTGGAGAAAATGCACTGACTACAGAAAGTTAAACCTGCAAACTATCAAGAACAAGTATCCTATACCTATCATTGAAGATTTATTAGATGAATTACATGGTGCTAAGTATTTTTCAAAGATTGACCTCCGAAGTGGGTATCACCAGATAAGGATGAAGGAGGAGGATATTCCTAAAACAGCATTCACTACTCACCAGGGACACTATGAGTATGTGGTAATGCCCTTTGGCCTTACAAATGCCCCAGCAACATTTCAGAAATTGATGAATTCAGTACTGGCTGAGACACTGAGAAAATTCACATTAGTGTTTTTTGATGACATATTGATCTACAGCAAGACCTTGGAGGATCATCTGAAACACTTGAGAATTGTGTTCCAACTCCTGCAGAAGCATAAATTGTTTGCAAAACTTCAGAAGTGTTCCTTTGCCCAAAAACAGATTGAATACCTTGGGCATGTTATCAAGGGAGAAGGTGTTGCCACTGACCCCAAGAAAATTCAAGCAATTATCAATTGGCCTGAACCAAGGACTGCCACTGAACTAAGAAGTGTGTTAGGTTTAACTGGGTATTATAGAAGATACATCAGAGACTATGGAATCATCTGCAAACCACTGTTTGAAGCTCTCAAAAAGGACAATTTCATATGGACAGACACACAAAGGGAGGCGTTCAACCGCCTAAAGCAAGTTATGACTACTCCTCCTGTACTAGCACTACCTGACTATTCTCTGCCATTTACTTTAGAAGCTGATGCCTGTGATTATGGCATTGGAGCAGTGCTCATGCAAAATGGCAAACCAATTTCATTCCTCATCAAAGCCATTGGCCCAAAAGCAGCTGCAATGTCTACTTAGACAAGGAAGCTTTGGCAATTCTAGAAGCACTGAAGAAGTGGAAGCATTATTTCTCTGCCTCTTCAATAATTATCAAGACAGACCAGCAGAGTCTAAAATATATACAAGAGTAGAAATTAACTGAGGGCATACAACATAAATTGCTGGTGAAACTGTTGGGTTACAATTACACTGTTGAGTACAAAAAGGGGAAGGAAAACAAGTGGCAGACGCTCTGATCCAGGGTAAAACAGAAAATATATTCCTTAATCACTAGTGCTGCTGTCCCTATCTGGATAACTGAAGTAGTACAGTCCTACAGTGGAGACACTAAATGTAAGGAATTGATACAACAACTCATAGTTGCACCATCATCACTATTGAACACTTACCTAACAAAAGGCATTATCAGAGTTCATGGCAGAATCTATATTGGAGCTTCAACTGATTTGAGAGGGAAAATCATTTCATCCCTGCACAACTCAGAATTGGGGGGCCATTCAGGAGAGAAGGCCACTTTTCAAAGAATCAAGTTGCTATTCCACTGGCCAGGAATGAAACAAGATGTCATTGATTTTATCAAGAAATGCCCTGTTTGCCAATTAAACAAGGGAGAGCACTGCAAATACCCTGGGTTGTTGTAACCCCTGCATGTACCTAACTTTGCTTGGACATACATCAGTATGGATTTTGTAGAAGGGCTACCAGTATCTGAAAACAGAGACATGATACTTGTAGTGGTAACAGGTTCACTAAGTATGCCCATTTCATCTCTATGAAACATCCAATAAGTGTGAAATCTGTTGCCAAAGCTTTCAAGGAGAACATCTTCAAGTTACATGGGCTGCCAACTGTCATAGTAACAGATAGGGACAGAATCTTCACCAGTACCTTGTGGCAGGATCTGTTCAAATCACTAGGAGTCAAGCTCCATTTCAGCACAGCATATCACCCTCAGACGGATGGGCAGACAGAAAGAGTTAATCAATGCTTGGAAAACTATATCAGAAACATGTCATTTTTACAACCAAAGAAATGGCATCATTGGCTGGCAATGGCAGAGTGGTGGTACAACACTTCCTTCCACACTTCCTTGAAGATGACACCATTTCAGGCATTATATGGCAGGCCACCTCCTATGTTGATAGAAATGTTACTTCCATAAGAAGAGGATGCTACTGACCTGAGACCTTCCCTGGCAACTGAAGAAATAGCCAAACAAATCAAAGAAAACCTGTTAAAGGCCCAGGAACGTATGAAACAACAAGCTGATCAGAATAGATCTGAGAGAGCTTTTGAAATTGGGGATATGGTATACTTAAAGTTGCAACCATACAGGCACACTTCTCTCAGTATACACAGGTGCCTCAAGTTACATTCCAAGTTCTATGGACCATTTCGAGTACTGGCAAAAATTGGCAACACTTCCTATAAATTACTGCTGCCAGAGGGCTGCCAATTGCACCACACATTCCATGTAAGCCAACTGAAAAAGCACATTGGACCCACGGCAATCCCATCCCCAACACTACCATTGTTGAACTCGGATGGCACCATCCTAATAGCACCAGAGGCCGTGCTGGAAAGGAAACTCATTCCGCGTGTTCAAGGGTCAATTTCAATTCCAGTTGTGCAGTGGTTGATCAAGTGGGAGAATTTGCCGCAGGAACAAGCAACTTGGGAAGACGCAGCTTTTATCCAGAAAGTTTTTCCTGCCTTTCAGCCTTGAGGACAAGTCTGTTGTCATCAGGGGGGAATTGTCATGCCCAGCATATTGTCGGATGCGTCTCCAGCCGTCCATCAGCCCACCAACGCTCCAGATGCCTTGATACCGCTTCATCTCAAGCTTAGTTCTAGAAGCAGCATCTTAGCATCTCACCTGCTCACTTGTTTATCGCCTTCTTTCCCTTTTCCTTTATATTGTAACGCAAGTAGTGGATAATGCATCTTTGTTGAATTAGGGTTTACCCCCAGCCGCCACTGTTCGTGGGTCGGGCCAGATGTGTATCTGAATTCCTCTGGTTAAATTATATAAAATCTCTGAATTTCCGGCGGCTGTTCTTGTTGTTCTAGCAAAATTCCTTGTAGATCGATCTATAGATAGGTCGGGTCTGTCAGGGGGGGGGGGGAGGCCATGGCGCGGCGGCGATGCGATGAGGCGCAGGAGGAGAGGACGGGGGTGGATAGGTTTGGGGGATCGAGGGTGGGCGAGGAGACGGGGTTGCGAGCGAGACGACCAAGTGGGGAGGGGTGCGTTGCGTCTTGCGTAGCGTAACCACAACCCCCGGCCAGGTCCTCCACGCGTGTGTGAAAGAACAAACAATGCCCGGATGTCGCCTAGAGGGGGGGGGGGTGAATAGGCGATTAAAACTTTTTCTAATTAGGGGCTTGATAATTGCGGAATAAAACTAGGTGTTTAAATTAACAAGCCAACAACCTAATATTCTAGGTTCACCTATGTGCACCAACAACTTATGCTAAGCAATTCAAGCAACAAGATGATAGCAAGATATGGACTTCAAGCACGAAGGCTATCACAATGTAAATTGCATAAGTAAAGCTCGGGTATAGAAATAACCGAGGCACGCGGAGACAAGGATGTATTCCCGAGTTCCTCCTTGTTAAGGGAGTACGTCTCGTTGGAGGGGTGTGAGCTCGCCACAAGAGGCCTACTCAAGATGCCACAAAGGCCTCACCCTATTCTCCGATGAACCTCACCCAAGGGATTGGTTCACCTTCCACTATCGGAATCCTTCAAGGCGGATTCCGGAGCCCTTTACAACTCTTCTTGGGGCACACACCCACAACTCAATTGGGGGCTCCCAAACTCGTGCCGAAGCTTCACAACTCGAAGTCTTCGCGGCACCTCCAACCGTCTAGGGTACACAATGCACCCAAGAGGCAACAAGCTCTTGGGAACACAATGCACCCAAGAGTAACAAGCTCTTCAACGTCGATCTTCACGTATCACCGTGGAGGGAGCAACCCGATGCAACAAATGCAAAAAGGCAAGAGCACACAAAGTGCTCAAATCCTTCACTCCCAAATTCCAACCAAAGCAACTAATGCTATGGAGGGAATAAGAGAGGAAGAACAAAAGGGATGAGCACAAAGCAACCCCAAATCTAGATCCACAAGGTTCCCCTCACTTAGAGGAGAATTTGATTGGTGGAATGGTAGATCTAGATGTCCTCTCTTGAAACCCTAAATTTGGGCAAGAATCATTGGAGGGGAAGAGAGGAATCAAGCTCACAAGGATTAGAGCAAAGGGAAAGAGCAAGAACAAGTGAGCAAGGTGTGTAACCAGGTTTTGGGGGGGAAGGAGGCTTTTTATAGCCTCCCCCAAAAACTAGCCGTTGGAGCCTGTCCAGGCCGGAGACTCCGGAGTAAGTGGCCGGAGACTCCGGCCTGCTGGGTCATCGGGGAGGCCGGAGATTCCGGTCCTTGGGGCCGGAGACTCCGGCCAGGCCGGAGACTCCGGGCACCCTCCGGGGGTGCTCCGGACCCCTATCCAGAGGCGCACCACACAAATGCAAGGGCTGAAGAAAAAAGGGGGGGGCCGGAGATTCCGGGTCCTCGGGCCGGAGACTCCGGTGGGCCGGAGACTCCGGTCCTTCTCCGGGGGAACTCCGGACCCCTGTCCAGAAGCGCACCACAGCAGACAAACGGCAGCGAAAATCATAGGCCGGAGACTCCGGGTCCTTGGGGGCGGAGACTCCGGTGTGACCGGAGACTCCGGACCCTCTCCGGGGTAGATCCAAACAGAGAAAACCAGAACTGCCATAACTTTCGCAAATGAAGTCCGAATCGAGTGAATCCAATTTTGTTGGAAAGAGGACGACAAGAGCTTACCCTACAAAAACTGAAAATATGAAAACAAGCAAAGGAGATTGTGCGGAGGGATGGAATGGTGAGACCTTTCCAAGCGGATGAACCGGCAAAATCTCCAATACCGAAAACGCACAAGCTTTTCATCAAGACTCCGTTTTCAATGATCTTGAGCTTGTTTCGAAGATAATCACAAGCCCTACAAGATCATGCATATACACATCATAGTCTATCATGTGAGGAGGAAATCATAAGGAGAGAGTTTGACCTCTCGTAGAAGAGACAAACCGGTAAAAACCTCCGATATCAAAAACGCAAGAAGATATTCATGAGATCCGTTTTTGATGAACTAGAGCTTGGTATGGAGATGAACACAAGCTCTAAATTCTCACATGGATAAAAGCCAAATAAGAACCAATAAAGATGATTGCATGGATGCAAAGGTTTGAGCTCTCCACGAACGATACGATCACGATACTCGGTCGAGAGCCCCTCTTGATAGTACGGCTATCTATCCTATAATCCGGTCTCTCACTAAACAACATGAGACCGGTAAAATAAAAGCCCTACCAAGATCATACCTTTGCCTTGCGCATTAATCCACTTGAGGTCGATGAAGACGATCTTCAACTCCTCAAGACGCACCACCTTTCTTCATTGCGCTTCGCTTGGTGAAGATTCACATGACGCTCCCCCATACACCAAGATGGGGAAAGCACTCTTCGGCATATCTTCACTTGGACTTGAGTGTCGATCAACCCGCACTTAGCCTTGATCAACACAAATCTTTTCTTCCCTTGAGCTTGACTCCAACAAATGGAGACAAGCAAGCTTGGCCTTGATCAACAAATGATCTTGACACAAGCTAAAGGACAACCTACACATAGAGCTCAATGCAAATATTAGTCCATAGAGATTGTCATTAATTACCAAAACCATGCATGGGATCAACCATGCACTTTCAGTGTGCCCGTTTCGACTTTGTGGTCTCGGCGTTTCCGGTCGAGCGGACCGTCCGATAGGTGGCTCGGTTGTAGGAGTACGTACGATCCAAAGTGTCCGAGTCAAACGCGCCCCTGTCGTGCATAACTTGTAGAAAAAATCTCCAGATCTGTTTGACGATCATAGTTATCTTTTTTTTTGACTTTATCGTGGTGATTCCATATGTTTTCTATCTCTACTAATATTAAACAAGCAAACATTTTCTTTCCTAAAGCCACCCGGTTAATTGGACCAGGCTAATTACTACCACAGATTTGTCCCACCTAATGAGATCTAACGGCCTAAATTCTCTTGATCAAAGATCCCGGGTGCATGTAGCAATTAGGCTTGGCGGACGAAACTCTGCTGAGCAGACGAAATCTTTCACGCCACGCGCAGCCCACACAAAAAGGAAACTGCCTCCCACGATTTGTGTCCTCCCATTAATTCCGCACACAAAGGCATCCTCACTAGGGTTTCAGAAAGAGCGATGGGGGTAGGGAGAGGCTTAGGATAGGCGTGGATATGGTGGCGGCCGAAGACTCTCTGGGAGGGGCGGCGGAAGGCAGCTGACAGGGGATGCTCACATCGACCCAAGAGAAGTCCGCCCTCACCTTTATTTTTGGTAATTCTTGGGGTTGATTTGTGTAAGGCCTCACCCTTCTAACGATGATAATGGACAATCGCAGGGACAACAATTGATTGCAGTGGCTATATATGACCGGCGACGCGATACTGCCAAGGCAATCAATCCTTGCGTGCCCTCAGACGAGTTGCATTCTTTCTGCATTGTGTTCAATTCCGCGGACGCAGTTTTGATTTTCTGCTATTTTGTGCTGCTTGTGCGTGCAGTTTCGATTTTCTGAGTTTGTCTCCTTTTCCTATTGTACTTCTAGCATTCTTGTGATGCCTTTAACCTATCTAATGAAAATCATAGCTCCTGCTAGGCTCCTATTCCCCTAAAGATCTGCTAAACTCTCGCATTTTCGCATGGAGATGTGCTTCCGACAATCTAGCCACTAGGAAGAACAAATGGCGCAAAACTTTGGAAGTTGATAGCACTTGCGCCATTTTTTGTACAGGATAGGAGAGCAACTTCCATGCTACTTATCATGTACCAAAGCCAAAGCTCTGGCCCAGATTGGTTATTAATCCTGTTGGCAAACTCTCCTCTAGACTCTCTCCCTTTAGTTCTGCTTCTATTATGGCGTGTTTGGCATCTTAGAAATAACATCATCCATGAGACCATGAGGATGGTAGGTGTACCATTGAAGCTTCTTCGGTTTTCCTTCAGAACTATGTGCATACTCTTTCCTGTAGTGCATTTCACCAAAACAACAAAGGGAAAATGAATGTGGCTGCCACGGCCTGTAGCCTGCTACCTCCACAGGACCTTCTCTTTAAAACAACAAAGAAACGCTGGACTGCACCTATGCAAGGTAATTTAAAACTGAACTCTGACCCTTTTTTCATCCAGGATACAGGCCAATCTTCGACAGGTGACATCATCAGGGATCACTCGGGAGCTGTGATTTTCTCCAAGACCGATCAGCTTCCGAACTGTGCTGATGTTGAGGAAGCCGAAGTAAACCCTCTCCTAAGATGTTTGTCACGCAGAGCTGAAATGGGCATCCAACCTGCTGCCGTTGAAACTGATTGTGCAGCTGTGTGCTCTTGCGTGAACGCAGGGTATCAAGACTTCTGTAGGCTTTGTTTTATCTACAGTGAGATCGATCAGACCAGGAGAAATGAGTTTTACTTTTCGATGTCTTTAGTTAAAAGAGATACTGTTGGTGTCTGGTTCAGGTCTGTTCCTGCCCAGATCATCCCCCTCTGTCCTAAGCGATTGTAACCAGCTACAACATAAATGAAATCTCTTTTACGTAAAAACATTTATACAAAATGCTGGAAAAGAAATGAGATAGTGGCAAGTCTATATTGTACATCTCAGTATCTTTGCAGTCTTTGTGCAGGTGTAATGTGGACTCTACTGTGCACCTTAGTCGACCCATCAAACCGACAATATAAAATAATCAAGATTTTTTATTTATTAATATGTGCCTCTTCTTCATATTCTCCTTCTTGAACAACTTTAAGTTTTCCGGTATGCTTCGATGGTGTCACACATGTTGAAGACGTGATATTTATTACTCTTCTTACACGGTTTAGACGTAATATTTATTACTCTTGTAACATATTTTTTTACTAAATTAGAAATATCATATTATATGTTGAAGATGTGCATTGCACGTACACAGCTACTAGTACTATACTACTATTAAACAAGCGAACATGATATTTGCTAAACGTACCCCAAACACATGTACACAGAACATTGAAAACCAATTAGCACCTCAGGATCAGACCCACTTGACTAGATCTAACCGTCCAAATAAAAACTGACCCTCACCAGGCGTACCTGTAGCGATTTTCAATGGCAGACGAAAACTCTGCCATCGTCCGCATGGCTTCGTCCGCCCAGGATGTGAAAGTTAACCCGCAGTCGTCCGCCACATCTCCGCACGCTACTCTCAGATCTCGAGCCCGCCCACACCGGATCACCTCTCCACATCCCGCCGCCCGCCCCCAACAGCCGCCGCCGCTCCGGACTGCCGCCGGAGAAAACCGCGCCTCCCCTCGCAACGCGATGCCGCCTGGCCGCGCCGCGTCAACGCCAACGCCTCCTACCTCGCCGCCGCACCCCGAGTGAGATGCTCCCTCCCCTTGAAACGCGACGCCGCCGCCCCGGACTGCCGCCACGTCTCCCGCTCCATGCCCATGAGCGCCCCGCCGCGACGCGCTAACGCCAGCGACCACGCCTTTCAGCGCCGCGCCGCGCCAACGCCCCCCGCCGCCGCGACGCCCTGCCCGCCGCCGCGACGGCTTCGTTGTACGCCCTGCCCGCCCCTGACGCCGACTCCCTGCACATGTGCGCCGCCGCCGCCACATGCCCCCGCCCCTGCCCTGCACTTCCCACGCCGGCTGGGGACGCGCGGAGTCTGCCTCGCCAACCGTGGCACGGCCCGCGTGTAGCGACCGGCGGCGGCGGAACCAGCGCTCGTGCGCAAGGGGTCGGTCGATCGCCGTCTGCCTTGCGGTCGCCCGGGATCACCGGTGCCTGCCAACTGTTCGTTCTTTTGCCCCAGAAGGTAAGTGCTCGCTCCCTGTCTCTACCGCCTCATGGCCACAACTGGATTACTTTATACTCTTTCTACAAGTCGGGTTCTGTCGATTCTCGATTGCATGCTCTGCACTGTTCTACCTCCGTTCTATAGAAATTGCTAGCTTACTGTATGCACCTAGCTCGAACGCGTCCTGCTACTTTCAGTTTTCAGATTCAGAAGGTGTATTGATCACGCATCATGTGTTTTCGTCAGATTTCCGAGTTTATGAGCTAGAGGATACCATCGGTGAAGAAAAATAAGGTAATTTGCTTTTGTCACCTCATGTGATTCTGTAAACATCGACTTCTTGACTGTATCAGTAGTGTAACCATCCATAATCTGGATGATTGAGATGCAATTGCTTTAATCCGTCCTGCAAAAGTTGAAGATATTCAGATTACTACCTTTTTAAAAAGTTGCAACTTGGTTTATTTCTTTCAGTTCCTCATACATAATAGAAGCTGGATAGCTTATTTATCTAAATTCATTATTACAGAGAAGTGAAGACATGAAGAGCTTTTGGTTCCCATTCTGAAATGCATGAAGGGCTTCTGGTCCCCATGCTGAAAGCTAAACCGTTGATCTTGCTCATGCTTTGGAGTTGTTTGGTGGAAGCAACTACTCGCACACATTTCTCTACACTAACTTCGCATGAAAACATGGTAATCACTTTTTTCCTTGTCATTGTGTATAGAAGAAGATTTTATACTCATGTTGCTCAGTTTAGTTGTTTGCCTTGAAAGATTATGTGGTGCTAATGCTTCAAGACTACTTCATGTTTACTCGCCATGCAAAGAGTTAGGTCCATTTTATTTCTAAAGGGATTAGCAGTGTACTGCGTTTGATTGGCATAGAATATAAACTTACTAGCATGGATACTCTGCCAAATACTGTGACCCAATCTCTCAAAGAAGATTCGGTCGTCCCATTTATTTGAATTTCATCTCAAACTGCAGTTGCTCCCAGGAGTTTATCTTTCAATCAGATGCACGTAACTGCTGGAACCAAATGTGATCTGGTCAACATGCCATATATTCAGGGTGATGTATGGGATTCTTAGGAGGGGGAATTGTAAGAGATGGCTCTTCTTGGTGCCGGTACTGGTTGCGTGAATATCCTTGCCGTGCGCATGCCGGCTCATGCAGCAATGCAGGATCCTGATGTTATCAGGTATTGCACATCTGGTTTTTAACTACTATATCCTTTCCTAAGTAGATGGCATATTAGATAGCGTGAAGTTTAAATTTAGTTCATATCATACAAATGAGTATCCAGATTGATTTGACAAGAAAATGAGTATTTAAATAGGTTAGTTTGTTCATAACAAATAATTTCATCTTACCACAATATTTATAATTGTGCAAGTCCATGGACATTAGACTTCAAGTAGCTGGTATCTGAAGATGTTTGATACACTAAGACATTATGTTGCACCATAAAAGTGTGTTCCAACTGTAAATTTAACCTTAATGAGTGTATTCGCAGTGGATCATTTTGTTATCATAATTTGCAGTCTGGTTTCTGTCTTTTCAACTGACTCGGTACAAGATCCTATTAAATGCCACATTTTCAGTTGAATGCTAATCACAAGGATCAGGTTTGAGATCAGCTGCATCTTGTAGGTAATTATCTCATTTCTTTTCAAGTCTGCACACGGTAGACATTAATGCATATACAGTAGACATGAATTTGTCCCTGCAGCTCATGATAGGCCCTAAAATTCGGTGGTACAAAGATGTTGGAACTGGGGTTATTTGTAAAACTGGGTTCATTATCTTTGGCTATAGTTCATGAAACAAAGTTTGGATGCTATTGTCTGTTTAAATCTTGAAAATATTGAAAAATGAGCTTGCCTCCTTTTCTGCTCTATATATTTGTACTTGTGTATTTTCCATCATCAAAACAGGTTCCACCATTCCTTAAATGTTGTGGTTAATTGAGGTATATGGTTTTACTCAACGTGAGCACAGCTTGCCTTCTCATCTGCAGCAAGTTGTTCTGTCTTTTCTTTCCGTCGACAAGTGCAACAAGTAAAACCTTCAGGTTTGGATAACTTCATATTTCCTTGGACCGCAATGAAATACAGTATTTAATTTGATTTCAGTTGGAACCGGGGTAAATTTGTATAATTCTATTAGAACTATCTGTACGAAATAATATGCCTGGTGAGTTTATTAAAACATTAGACGATATGGATGATCTGGAAACACAGAAACGACTGCGTTTTCGACAGAGGACGCCCCTCCGTCCCCAACCTGGCTGCGAAGATCAAGGAGGAGGCAGCACTTTGGGCTAGAACCGGCGCGTTAGGCCTTCAAGCGCTCTTACCTCAAACCTGGGATGTACACTGATTTCTGTCATACCTTGTAATCACCTCTTAGGAGGAATGTAACACAAACTCTATCTTTGCAATGAAAAGAAACGCAAAAGTCTTTTGCATTTTCTCGAAAAAAATGTTATTGGGCATCCCAGGTTTGTCGCATGGTGAGTGAGTTTTCAAAGTAGATGGTCCATCGTATGTTTTTGAGATGGTGGAGAAGACCGCGAGCGTCTTCTTTGTCCTGTAAAAATCGAACCAAGTGGTCCATCGTATGTTTTTGAGATGGCGGAGAAGACCGCGAGCGTCTTCTCTGTCTCGGTACATACATCATACACGAAAACGTTCATGAATGTGAGTGAGTATACTGATTTTGCTATAGCTGATCTTTTTTTTGCGGGTTTTGCTTTAGTTGATCTTACGTGAGTGAGTTTTCAAAGTAGATGGTGGAAAAAGACCGAGAATAAACAAAATTGCCGCATCTTTGTCGCATGACTCGCCTTTTTCGACATACATATCCCCGTATGTTGCTTGGTATTTTGTGCTATCAGTAAAACACATGTGATTTGTCTAATAAAAACGCCATGCTTGGATCATAGGTGGTGATAAAAAGGTGTTAACGGTGGTGCATCATGTCCTAAAAAAAAGAGAGCCATCTATTGCCAAATTGCCTCGAGTTAAAAGTGATTTTAGTCGGTAACTTAATTTTTCAAACCACTAGGTTTGCTCTTTCGATCAAATATAGGTATCCACAACCACACGATGAACCCTTTCTCGCTGCACTTGCATTGCTGTAACCCTAGCCTTGCTCACATGCGCCACTATAGCGTCGTCGAGCTCCGGTCATCACCACCTTCTCAAAACCTCCTCCATGTACCATCTTCGCACACCCCGCTTTACCCCGTGTATTTTGCACTTCTCTTCCGTTTTAGACGTCTCCACCTTACTATAGACCACTCAGCTAATCATCCAATATCATTTTGGCTACACCACCATAACGCATATATAGCCTTGTGACAATGAGTGTACAATGCTTCTCGGACTTCCCTCGACGTCCTTTTGTCCAGAATCCTATAGTCTGCACATTCGATCTCACCTTCTGGCTTGAAATAACAAGAAGGAAAAGTGAAGTAAGTTCTAAATAGTCATTTTTGTTTCTGAAATAATTTCACATGTGAAAAAAGAGACCGTATCACGTGAAGTTTGCAAATATAAAGCATTACACGAGCATTGTATTTCAATTGTTATTTCCAATAGCCTTTTTTTTTTGAGAAATCACCCATTGTTGTTTATTCAATCAACGACGTATTATCTAGCTGATCAGTCTCAGCTAGAAATCAAGGAATGGAGTCATACTAGACTACATAAACATCTACAGAGAGAGCAATGTGCGCACAAGCATGTACAGCCTTATTTGCTTTTTCTTTTTACAAATCGAAAGGAACAACCCTGGGAGCAAGACGATATTTGCTCATTCTCTCTATCCCAAGTCGTCACGATTGTCAGACAATCGGGTCTCCAACTCAATATGAGACCATCATCGTACTCGTGCCATTAGCACTGCATCTTTGCAAGCCAACATTTTCGGTATAAACGGATCTGAAATATGATCGTATTTTGGGCATTCAGCAACAAATACCTCGCCTCCATGGTTCCTGGCCACACACCCTGCTCCTGCAACTAAATTCATGCCACAAAGGGCACCATCAATATTATCTTAAGCCACCTAGGATTTGGTCTTAACCACTTTGGGACAGTACACACCGAAGCAACATTTTCACCACGCTGAAATATCAAAGTATTTGATTAGCTCATCAACCAGCTCCATAGACCTATTCGGCTGATACTTCACTTCGCCATGATTATTTTTTTTTTGAAACGGAGGCAAAAGATTTGCCTCATATCATTAATTAAGAAGGAGAGTACACAATAGGTCTTTTACAAGCCGAAAAACAAACAAACGAGACTTCCCCAAATCGCCGACATGACTGATGCGGTGATACCGCAACGGCCGCATCGCGTTTACTCAAAATTGATGATCAATAACATCTCGTACCTAGGTTGTCGGATTCAGTCCTGGAAGTTTAACTTTTAAAAACTCCTAAGCTGCTGCCCAAAACAGCTTCGCGTGTTCACATTCCACTATGGAGTGTAACCAGGGTGGATCTACAGCTTAGCTAGGACACGGGTAGAATTTATTGTCTTTGTAAAACTGCAATTTTCACCTAAAATGGTGATTTTATCTGGTGAGGCACCTGTAGGCATCCTGGAGCTGAATACTCTAGCTCCGCCCCCTGAGTGGAACCATGTTTCATTGCCATTGCCGCATAAAGGACAGTACCCTGGTTCGCTAATATGTCTTCTCCTCAATTCATCTGCATTCTGCAGATGGGAGCATGTTTTGATAATCTGCCACCTGAAGATACGGATTTTCGGCATTACCTTCAACTTTCACAAGTGAATTCCATGTACATTCATCTCCAGTAGAAGTCTGACAGAAAATGGCGGTGCACTAGTGCCCCTGTACGCTGATCTCACTTTAAAGACTTCATCCCTATGCCCCAAAATCATCTAGCACTAACCTTGGTCTTGGCATATTTAGAATAGCAGCAGCATCCTCCGGATAAAAGATGCTTGAAAAAGCAATGAAAACAGAGTCAAGCAAGTAGCATCGGAGTTTTCAGATCTCCTGTCTCTGTCAGTCTGTCCTGCCGTGGTTTCAAACCGGAACAAACGACCTGACCAATCCGCACAATCCAGCCCGGAAAAGGATCCTCCCAAGTCCCAAGTTCCAAGTTCCAACCCCCGAGACCGAGAGCTCCTCCACTTCCACGCCGACCGCCGCTCACCGCCCCTCGATGGCCGCCGCGCCGGAGGAGCGCCTCGACGTGCTCACCGCCGCCGGCGACAAGACGGGCGTCTCCAAGCCCAGGCACGTCCCCGGCCACAGCCCCCGCCCCACCTCGGCTTTCGTTTCGATCGGCCCCCGTAACTCCTCCCCCGCTGCCGCTCTCCCCGCAGGTCGGAGGTGCACAGGGACGGCGACTACCACCGGGCGGTGCACGTGTGGATCTACAGCGAGAGCACCGGGGAGCTGCTGCTGCAGCGCCGCGCCGACTGCAAGGACTCGTGGCCCGGCCAGTGGGACATCTCCAGCGCCGGCCACATCTCCGCGGGGGACTCCTCCCTCTCCTCCGCACGGTGAGCTCGCTCGCGCTCCTACTGCCGCGGTCTCGGAATACTGGAATCTTATTGCTGTTAGAAATAGTCAACCAGTGGGATGAATGACTGCAAATGTGTTTTTCTACATTGTCACACAATGTTCGCGATATTGCCTCCATGAGGCCACTCAGCCAATTATACTCTGTACTGAGATGATGGTCTACTCTCATAATCTGACTGTACTGGCATGGATCACCAGGAGGGAGCTTCATGAAGAACTAGGCATCAAGCTTCCAGTCGACGCTTTTGAACTGATTTTTGTTTTTCTTCAAGAATGGTTAGTATGTCTACATTGCTGTTCGTTACCTTCTTGAAACTTAGATACACCAAATTGAAGATGGTAGAACCGTAAAAAAAATTAAGATGGTACAGCATAGTAGCATACTCTGATTCTGATCATGATTGCAGTGGCTTTTACCGGTTCAAATAGACACGAGTATCCTAAGAGATGCTAATTTGTGTTTAATCTTGTACGCGTATATATCACGGCATCATCATCTCAGACACCTTAGAAAATGATATTATTCGATTCTTTGACACTTTCCTGCAGTGTTATCAACAACGGGACTTTCACCAACAATGAGTACAATGATGTTTACCTTGTGACTACTCTATCTCCAATTCCACTCGAGGCCTTCACTCTGCAAGTGAGAATCCAGTATTTTTAATGCTCACTCCTCACTGTAGTCAAGATCAATAACTTTATCTCCGTACAAGAAATTGTGTACCATGTACGGATGTACCTATGTGTCACTCCGAACTGCTTGTAAGCAAAGATTTTTAAGGAATTAATGATGTTACCGCGAAAAAGCGGATTCTTAAGTGATTAAAAAAGCTTTTGGTATTGCCAAGATTTAACTATTTGTTATTCTTTGTCTTTCTTTCGTTGCTTGCGCGTTTTCTTTTATTTTTAAAATTGACTGTAAAATACTTAACATGCAGGAGAGTGAAGTATCTGCAGTTAAGTATATGCACTGTGATGAGTACAAGAGTTGCCTTGCAGCAGAAAGTGGAGAATATGTGCCTTATGATTTGAATGGCAATACGGCCAACTATTCAGTATTATTGAAAAAAGGTAAGCACTAAAAGCAGCTTACACCTTTTCTGCTCATTGTTCTATCAACTTATGGGCCTTCCTTGTTTACGGGCTAGTTCTATTCGTTTTTGGAGAAGTTGGAGTGCAATGTGTGTGATAAGTCGAATTTTACTATTGGCAACATGCTTCTGATTAACAAATAATCAGTTTAGTGTGGATGACAATTAAATCCAGTTTGGGACCCCATTTGACTTCCTTGTTTAGGCTTTAAGGCCGAGGTTGAGAAGCTGGAATGATGAATTTGGAGTCTTTGCATTTCCGTGAAGTCAAACTAGGTTCTAAAAAGTTGGAGCATACACACTCATCAGATGGTGAATTAAGTTTAACTTCTTGTGGAATTTTTGGATTTGATCACCCAAGTGGCACTTTGACATCTATTGGATGAGCCCTGCCCAAAAGAAGTCATATAATGGGGCTATCCTATTTGGCACTTTGACCAGTCTAACCAAGCTGCCACTTGTCAAACATTACTAGGGCCTATCACTGTATGTTTCAAGCAATATGTGCTCCTTGGCTCCTTGTTAACTAGTATACTTTGAACTTGGAAGAATCCTGTCCTTAATATTCCCTATCTTGCCAACTGCCACTTCGAAATAATCCAATATATCTTAATCCTTTGGTGATCCTTGTTGCACTATATTTTTATAAAAAGTTATTTCTTCAACCTTTCATGTCTTATTCTTAGGTACAAAGACAATATGGAGTCCCGAAGTTTAACCTTACAAAAGCAAATTAGTCGTTATGCTCCCATCCATTTGGAACCAGAGGCAAGTCTATGTTTCAGCTATCTTACACCTATGGCCATTCATTTCATTAGCATGCAACAATTTTTCTGTCAGAATGATTATCCTTGTGCAGCTGGTGATCCCTATAGTCAGTACAGGGAATTGTATTATTACAAAAGGAAATTATAAAAAGGCTTCATATATTCAGTTCACACAATTACTAGATATTATTAGAATAGGAAATTATAAAAAGGCTTTCATATAATGCCACTAATATATAGTGCATATGTAATTTTTCTTGCTTAATATTTCTTATGCATCAAGATGATATTATTTAGTTTGGAAAGCAGGAAGGAAGTGAAGGCTACATTGATTTATCGTTTTTATTATTATATAACAGCAAGGGCTTATCTTATACATACTTGACCTTTTGTTCATTTTGACAGTTAACTACCCTATCTGACGGTGATAAGGAAGCCTTGGGATATATTCTTAAAGCATCAATAGTTATCGATGACATATTTTATGAGCAGGTTAATTCTTTCCTCACATATTGTTCCAGATTTAGTTATTTCTTACTGGTTCGATGTGTCAAGTATAATTAGTAATGATAGTTTATCTTAATATGCTCATCATTTTTGCACTGCATAATTCTTAAATAAATCTTGTTGTAGCTAATCTCTTCAACCTCTTACTACTTTTGTTCTCAAGTAGGTATGGAATAGCAACCGTATGCTAAGAGATTGGCTAAAAGCGCGTGCTGACTCCTCCTCCTTTGATGACTTGAAGTGGGCATATTATTCTATTAATAAAAGTCCATGGTAATATCTTGTTCTTCACTCAAGCTTCTCTTGATTGATTCAAATACATTAGCATGTTTTTCATGAAAGTTCCTTCACTTGTGTTGACTACTCTCAAGTTTTCTTTATTTATTATCATCATTCTGCTAGTGGTATGTCATCTTGATTTAGAGTTAAGACATGTGACTTTCTTATGTCCATGGTGTATACAGGCCTTGGTGTTTCCATATTGATGTATACATTTAAGCATGTATAGGATGTGTTATAGTTTGTTTCTATTCGTTATCTACCTTCTTACCTAAACATTATTTCCACCAAAATGCATACTTCCTCACTCCTGAAGTTTGTTCTTCGCTGATCTTTAGTATTATAGTGTGTAACATTTTATTTTCTCCATGCTTCCATCATCAATTATTTGTGTTTGTCATTACTTTCCTCATTCCTACGACATAGCTCTATAATTAATCCTTTTTCTTGTTATAGACTGTGAGATAGGCACATAGTTAGAATGCAAGATATGCATTGTGACAGCGAAAGCAGGGATCTTGTGTTATCACTGAGTACTTATTAGTACCAGTGCCATTACCTTTCTGAGAGGTTGGCACGCTGGGATTAAAGTATTTTACTCTCCTAAGAGATAATTTTCTAAGTATTTTTTGTAATGTCAACATGCACTACTGCAACTTCAAGTAGACAGCAGATTTGTGCATATGCAACGGTGTTAGTATATGACAGTATATGCCTACATGCGTTTTGCTTGAGTTATGGTTCTATTGGTCGTGGATACAAATGAGAAAGTGTATCCAAAATACATAAATACTCATGTTCGCGTGTATCCTTTTCTTTTACATCAGGTTCTCTTATTAAACAAGCATATGATTTCATGCACTGGTTAACCCATAATTAGTATGTTTATTTCTGATAGCTAGAAAATCTAGTCTGTTTGGTAGTGCTTGCCTAGCGCTTGCATTTGTAATGGATCTGGTACCTCTGTACCCTTCTTAATATTCAAAGAAAAGCCGGTCCAGCGGCCTTTTAGTCAAAAAAAAAAATTTAGTATGTTTATTTGAAACCTATATTTTTCCAATTAGATTTATGTATAAATATTATTCATTTCTTAGGATGCTGATAATTGCTATCATTTTTTATATCTCCAATGACAGGTCCTGCCTTGATGAAAACACGGCATTTCTATCCACCGCAGATTCGGCTGTGAGATTGCTCACAGATGCCACAAAGCCAATTTCAGGATGGAAGGGGGTTGAGTATCGTGCAGCATTTCCTCAAGATAAGCCTGGTGGTGCGAACTTCTACCCTCCTGATATGAACAAAATGGTAGAAATCGTATTTAGTCACTTTCTTGGTTTCACAGTTCTTAAAATATCCAGTAGATTATTTTCATGTGTATACTGTAAACATTCGATGTGTGTTTGATTCTGTGCTAACTAAGATTGGACTGATCCGCATATCTTTTTGTATGGTTGTAGGAGTTCGAATTATGGAAAAGTGGACTACCTGATAAGGAACAAAAAGATGCGACTGGATTCTTTACTGTCATTAAACGACCTGACGCTTTATTGACATCATCACTTGCACCATCAGATGATCTTTATGTTGTTCCGTACTCCAAGGAGTATAAATCGTCCCTTGAGAAAGCTGCTGAACTTCTTTGTAAAGCATCAGAGTGCTCTGATTCTCCAAGGTAAGCTAGTAATCTAACATCCCTCGATTTTTAAAGCGTTAGTTTGTTTGTCTGGAGACTTATTTGTGTTATCTTTTTGTAGCCTGAAGAATTTGCTTAAAACCAAGGCAAATGCTTTCCTTTCAAATGATTACTATGAATCTGACATAGCTTGGATGGAATTGGTTGGTATCCTAGTTTTCAATTTTGTTAGTTCATTGATTTCCCTTTTAATGAATATAGCTTTTAATTTTGCTGCGGGGAAATAGGTCACACTTGTTAAGTTGTCATTGAGATTTGGTTTCTAATTTTCTTTAAATCAGTATTAGCTGATATCACCTCTATATTTGGCTTTCGTGTCATGTTTCCAGGACTCCAACATAGACGTCACCATTGGCCCGTATGAGACATATGAAGATGGTCTATTTAGTTATAAGGTATTTTCCTCAGGATCCTTCTCCCACCTGTTCTTGGTATCTGTTTGATCTGGTCTAGCATTGAAGGTTCACTAAACACCAGATGCAGTTTTGAACATTTTGTTTCTGTCATGGATACTCGTCAAGTATGTTTTTACTAATAGTAAATACTAATAACTGTACTGTGTCAAAGGCAACCTTTGAAGCATTTGTTGGGATACGAGATGACATTGCAACTTCTCAACTCAAACTCTTTGGTGGTCAACTTGAGGTAATTATGATTGATTTTTGAAGAAGAATATTAAGCTTTTATTTACATCAAATTCTGTCCAAGTTTAGGATTTGGAGAAAAATCTTCCTATGGACAATATTTACAAATCAGACCAGGTGTCTGCTGCTCCCATTCGTGTGATGAATCTTCTTTACAACTCTGGGGTATGTTTCTAATTTGATGATGCTTTTGACATTCTCTTGATTCTTGCTGTCTTGAGAGCCCAGTTCAATCAATATTTGATATTTTTATCATGAGTGTCCTAGTTTCATGTTGCAATTCTGTTTCGATGAAATTATTAGTATGGGAATTTTTGTAGGTTTGTAAACAAAATAATAATAATGTTGTCTTCTCTTTGCATTCTGCTCGATTGACGAAAAAACGATGAACCTTAAAATCCTTCAATCCATGATAGAAGTAAGAAATTCCACTTAAGTGGCCAAGCACAAGGATTTCATGAAAGGAATGTTTCTTTTTCTCTGTACTTGAATGCTTTCCTTACTACTGTCTCAGTGGCCTGGTTGTTTACTGCTGGAGATATATTTGATCTTGCCCAAATTTTATTACTGTGTCAACAACCATTGGCTAGACCATTCTTGGGAGATCTTCAGTATTTCCATCCCCTCTGAAGACAGTGACTGAGAGTCGAGAACTTGTCCATGTCAAATGATATGATATTCCAATTTCATATCCTTGGCTGACAGCTTCATGATGAACTAAACTAGGACTGTTCTTGCAGGATGTGAAAGGTCCTCAAACTATCGCTTTCAATTTACCAAATGATGAGCGGATTGTGAACGAGCGTGGAACTTCAATGGTTATGCTTAAGAACATCTCAGAAGCCAAGTATGCCTTTTTATTAAATTTTGTTTGCAGATTTTAGAGCCCGTTTTGTTCGAATCTTGGCAAGCTTAGGCCGGGAACCAAAAAGGCCCTTGACTGACAATTTATGTATTTATCAGTTCATAGTGAAAATTCGAGTTTCCTTTATTTTTCAGGTTCAAGCATATCGTGGAGCCTATAGCCAATGTCTGCATCAGAGAGGAGCAGAAGAATTATGTTGATTTTGAGTCTTATTATACACATATTGTTTGCCATGAGTGCTGCCATGGAATTGGACCTCATTCCATAATCCTTCCAAGTGGTAAAAAGTCTACGGTTAGATTGGTATGTATGCAAAAAGCAAGAAATACTTGCATGATTTAGTGCTATGGCAGAAAAAGGAAGATAATGATATCTGGGGCACTAGTTGACTGCCGTTGCCTTGATGAATGTACAGGAACTTCAGGAATTTCATTCAGCATTGGAAGAGGCAAAAGCTGATATAGTTGGTCTGTGGGCACTGAATTTTCTTATTAATAAGGTCAGTTACTTCGCCAATTATAAGAGTATCATGGCACGTGTGTTATCCTGAGCTTGGGCCCAGATGTAGACATTCAAATCCTTTTTATGCAACCATTTTACCGCTTGAAATGGATCACATGGTACCTCATTTGCTTCTGTCCTAACAGGAGTTGCTTCCGAAGAGCCTATCAAAATCCATGTATGTCTCTTTCCTGGCTGGATGCTTCCGGTCAATTCGCTTTGGACTGGAAGAAGCTCATGGGTAAGCGATTCTTCCCTGCTAGCAAACTACCGAGAAACTGAGCATGAATACTTCCCATGGTTCGTTGGGCTCTTATGATAATATAATTGTCATTATTTGAATGTAGGAAGGGACAGGCGTTGCAGTTTAACTGGCTGTATGAGAAAGGAGCTTTTATCTTGCATTCTGATGGAAAATTCTCAATTGATTTTACAAAGGTAATTTTGTTATAAATGACCGAACCCATTGCAATCTGATTTCAAACTAAATGGCGAAAAAAGAAAATTTGATGTTCAGCTATATTTTGCTATTAGTGCTCATTATAATTTGTGTTGTGATAGGTTGAGGATGCTGTTGAGAGCCTCAGCAGAGAGATCCTGACAATACAAGCAAAGGGCGACAAGCATGCTGCCCAGGCTCTCCTTCAGTCCCGTGCAACCTTGACGCAGCCATTGCGTGTGGCATTGGAGAAAATTGAACACATGCAGGTACCAATCAAGTTTTACTGTGTCCCGAAGCAAATTCTAATGCTCAATAGTCTCTATTACTTCTCGCCTAATGTTTGACTGGACGACTTTTTCGTCTATATGTTCATATTTTGAGGACATGGACTGATTCCCTTATGTATGTTCATTGCCAGGTGCCTGTTGACATCACGCCTATATTTGGCATGGCCAATAAGTTGCTTGCAAACAATTAATCAGAGGACAGCAAGTTTTGTGCCTCCCAGTGTACCTGAGAAATTACAAATTGTTTAAACAAGATGAAGCTCCATGCTGAGAAACACGAATGAAAAGAACAGGAATAAATGACTGGTTCTTTAAAGGATCACTGTTAGTGTCACTGCCTATTCAGTGAGGTTTCCTAGACAGGGATAGAGAGAGAGTGAGAGAGATGTTTACTGTAATACTTGAACATATTCTACCATGAAAGAGGAATAGAGGTTACTAGACTGCTGAACTTTTGTGGTTTTGCCACGGTGAAGTTCATATTGTGCTTACGTGGGCCGCAATATGAACCATGTAAAAATAACTAAAACAACCATGTAAAAATTCACTAAAAGGAACAACCATAACAAACTCTTTACTTTGTAAAACCAAACTGAGTCCAACTATTAACATGCTAGACCCATAGTAACATGAGCCAATTAAGCCCACAACACAAAACAAAACCATTTAATCCAGTTAATCAAAAACATTTCCAGCTTTATACGTGGCTCTAAGCATGGTAACTTTTAGTGTGTTTTTTTAAACCGTCAAGCTCTAATATCAGCAGCATTTTCCAGAAACCGACGCTAATGGATTCATATGAACTTGTGATAGAGCACCCAGGGCATTCAGTTCCTGAGACATCTAAAAGCCAAGGCCCTAGCCCCTGAATTTTCATAGCTAACCTAGCCCCTGGGAGTGCCTGAGACATCTCCCGAAATATGATTGATGTTTGATAGGGCGTTATGCCAACTGAAAAGCTGGAGAAGTTGCTTGCTAGTTGTAGTCTAATCTCCCAGTATCCTGGAGCAGATAGAGCATTATTTGCGACGCCACTGCCGACACAAAAGTGGCGCAATTTGGAAGGTAGCAGGGATCCTGGAGCTGAAACCAACCTGCAAGCTTGATAGCCAGCAACTGGAACGGGCACCTGCCTGGAGAGCTGATGAAGCCGCGGGCGAAATCGCAGAGATGTACAGGTGGGAGCAGTGAGAGCTGCCGAGCTGGACATGGACTCCCAGCCCCGCCGCACCAGTTAATGATCCTGTTCATCCTTCCAAACTGCATCTGTGGAAATTCTTGTATCTGCTGCCCGGTTTCGGTGAATGTTGCAAATATGTAACCCCATCTGCAGTCTCCAAGCTACAACAGTTCGGAGGCATGAAAGTGATAAGCCTGCAACTGCCAAGAACCTAAACGGTTCTAAGTTGTGACATGCATTTTTCTGAATACTTAATCTTCTAGTTATTGAACACTATTGAGACTTTTTCTTCGAGAGCCTTATTTGAACCTGTAAATTCAATCATTACTTAAAAGGGAAATGCAGAACAGGAACAACACCCATAACCAAGACAAATGAGACTAAATTTCTCAGATACACTCAACGCGAGGCTGGTTGACAAGCTCATCGCGATCTCCTGAAATCACACACAAAATGGAAGAACAAATTTCATAAAGGGAGAAAATGTTGGTGTTAGATACTTGAGGTGATTCCAATCACTCAACACAATTGCAGAGAAGAGGATATGTTTGGTGGTCTTCATCCAAATCTCGTGCAAAACAACCATTTGCAGCGAAGTTCCACATGTAGAGGAGCACACATTTGCTACTGAAAGCCTGCAGACTGGTTAGCAAGGCCTATTGAGAAATCAGTCACCTGCTCTTTCAGCAAGCACAAGATCACACGCAGGAAATGTATAACTGCACAGTACACTATTTTTATTTTAGTTGAGCCAGAACTGTTCAGCAAACTAAAAAAATCCCCAGCTTTAGTATTCAAAGTTCACATATTTCATGCCAAATTGCTTTATGGAGTTACATGTTGAAAATGGCTAACTGACTTGTTGGCCCTTATATAAAATCGGGACAGGAAATCAAAGTCAAAACATCTAAAATACAACAAAAAAATGTAACAAGACATTAACTACAAAGCCTGAGAGGGATATGTGGCAGGTAAGCAGGGTTCATCAGATGTTGGCATCCTTGAGGCGATGTGAGGACTCTCAGACATCTGCGCAGAGCAAGAGCAGCCTTTATCTGTTCCATCGCTCCTTATAGTGGCCCAGTCATTGCAATAGGGATGATCAAATCAATGATGACAGTCTAGAGAAATTGTGTACTGTATCTATCTAAACTTATTTTCTCACTTGCCTTCTTCAATCTATGGTTCTGCGCTCAGTCATTCTGAAGTCTGAACTTGTAACAAACTGGTTCTCTCACTTCCTCTAGAAATAACTTAAAACAAATGGTGCCAAGTTCTATACACACAACAATCAAACGTCTTTGATGCCTAAAGCTAAATAAACTGGATGATGAGAGCCGACTAGACAAATGCTGTGCAAACACACTGGAGCTAACTGCAGAGAAGGTGCAACATCCGAAACGAACAAATCCACATTGTATCTTCTTCTGGGAGACACTCCAACACGTTTATCGACAGGCTTGTCGCACAAAATGTAAAAGCTCATCACAGTCTGCTGAAAACTCAGACAGAAATGGAAGAACAGACTTCCAAGGAAGAAATTGTTGGATGCTTGAGGAGATCTTAGTCGACGATGGCGGAGAAGAGGAGCTGGTTGGTGTCTTGATCCTCCCCATCCGCATCCCCTGCAAAACGACGACCAGTTGCAGTGAGTTCTCCATCAGAAATCCACCGAAAGAAAGCGCTACACCGGACTGCTGCAAAGAAAAATGGGGGAGAAAAAAAATCCTACCTGCCATTGGCCTCAGCTGATCAGTCCACTCGTCGATCACCTGCAGTGCAAAACAAGGAGCGAGCGCGCGAAATCCGTCAGATCTCTTGCAAAATCTGGAGCTATCTTACGAAAGCGAGGGAGGGCGAGACGGGGGTTACCTGCTTGAGGTTGCCGTAGGTGGCCTCGTCGTCTTCGGTCATGAGGGGCAGCCCGGAGGAGGCGAGCAGCCGCTGCGTGTCGCTCCGCTGCGCCGCCAGGCTCGTCCGCATCAGGTCGATCAGCTCCTGCGCGCGCAGGCAAGAAGGCAGCGCCACCGGATCAGCAGAGCTAGAAGAAGAAAGTGGAGGGGAATCGCGGATTTGGGAGGCAGGCTGACCTGCTTCTGGGCGAGGAGGTCGCGGCAGAGATCCTTGAGCGCGGCCACCTCCTCCTGCACCCGCTTCACCCGCCCCACCAGCTTCGCCGGGTTCGCCTGGATGAGACCGTCGCGTCAGAAAGAAGCGGCTAAAGAGGGGATGGGGGAGAAGGAGGAAAGGGGTTGAGAATTTCTGACGTGGTCGGGGTAGGAGGCGCGGAACTCGAGGTCGAGGCGCCGCTGGACGTCGGCGAGGGCGTTGCTGGCGCCGACGAGCGTCAGGAACACGTCGTTCACCGCCGGGTGGTGCCGCCCGCTCGGATCCGAGGCCATGATTTGTTCGGGGGGTGCAAAGGGGGGAGAAGCGAAGGGAGAGAAGCTTCTTCTTCCGGCCGCCGCCTACTCGCGCTGGGTGGTTTCGAATTGGGGATGGAGGCGTCGGAGCGGGAGAAGTCCGGCCTGGTTTGGTAGCGAAGTATTTCCTAAACCGAAGTATTGTAAAAGCAAAGTATTCCAACGCATGGCAAGCAAATACTTTAGTTTTGGTCAATACTTCAGTTTCGAAAAAAGAGGGTCGGACTTCTTTCTTCAATACTTAAAAAAAACTACAATTTTGGTGAACACTTCAGTTTTAAAACCATATTATTTATTGGATCCAAACAACTTAAAGTATTTAATACTTCAGTATTTTTAGAAACCGAAGTATTCTATGTATACTTCAAAAATACTTTGATGCCAAACGGGACCGAAGGCTTCTCACAATTTACAGCTCAGGTTCGTATCCAGGCACCGCTGTGTTCTTGTGGAACACAGGGACCAGTACTTGGTTATTTTTCCAAATTTATTTTGCAAATGAAATATTTTCGCTATTAAACGGGAGCTGGTAAGATCATCTCTAGCAGATCCCGTAAGACGGTCTTGACCCTCAAAATAAACGCTAGTTTTAGGTTATTGCCAAAAAACAGACCCCGCAAATCTTGTATAATCGGTAAAACCGGAAAACATTTAGTGCGCTCCCGAAAGAAGACCCCAACTGCCTCACATGTTCGGATTTCGTGGCCTTTTTCAGTTCCCCCATCCCACTAAAACTTTGGCGCCACGGAAATTTCAGCCCGCGACCCCATCCCGCCGCCGTCGCCGCATCCCGCCGTTGATTCGAGCCGTCCCCGCCCACGTCACACCTTCGAATAGGCCTCCCGCCATCCGTCGCTTCTTTCCCACCCCTTGGGAGCTCGCAGGTGGTTGTTCCCTTCCGTCCCGTTCTTGGCCGGAGTCGTCCTCCTTGGGTCCTTCGCGGAGCTTCGCGCGAAGCCCCACAGTGCTCGGAATGGGCGCCTTCAAGCGTGATTGAGCCACGGATTCGTAGGAACCACTGATTTGGGGTCGTTCCTCCGTAAGAAAGAAGGGGTAGAGGATTTTGTACCGCCCATTGGTGGGGAAGAAGTGCCCGCTGATTTGAGGCCTCCGTCTGCCTTTGCTGAAAGATAAAATCTCTTTCGATTTGTAGTTTAGAAATCATGTGATTTATTTTGTTTATTATTCATATGAATTTTGATTGGGACTCATCGCTGTCGTTCTCAGAGTATGGTGAAGTAGATGGCCGCATCCCTCATTTAGTTGGGGGGGGGGGGGGGGGGGGAGGGGGGGTCTCCATACTCTAATAACCCGACGATACCATTTTCATTTACGGAGCATAATCTTGAGAAGGCCGTTAATATGAACCTAATTTTATGTACTTTTGAGCTAGTATCCCGTCTAAAGATAAATTTCCACAAGAATCGAATTGTATTGTTTTGGAAAGGTAATGGAAGAGGAACAACAATACAAGCTTATTTTTGGCCGCAAGTCTGGTTCTTTGCCTTTTAGGTACCTTGGGGCACCTATCCACTACAGAAAATTGCGTAGTCCGGAATGGCATCCAGTTGAGCAACACTTTGAGGGCAAGCTTGATTATTGGAAGGGAAAGTTACTCTAGTATGGAGATTAATTTGTCATACTAAATTTCGTCCTTACAATCTTACCAATGTTTAAGTTATCTTTCCTTATACTACCCAAAGGGGTATGAAAGTGTTTAAAGTTTTACAGATCAAGATTTTTCTGGAAAAGCGATGACAACAAATGTAAATATCGATTAACAAAGTGGAATATAGTTTGTAGATCTAATTATCAGGGGGTCTAGGTATAGGTGTACTCGAGCTTAAGAATAGGTGTTTACTCGACAAATGGTTGTTTAAACTATTAAAAGAGAAGGGGCACGTCAAGAGTTGTTACACAATAAATATCTTCAATCTAAAACGCTTCCTCGGGTGCAAAACCTACCGAGTCTCCTTTTTGGAAGGGCCTTATGTGTATTACCGATGAGTTCCTTAATAGATGTTTTTTCAAAATTGGAAATGGGGAGATTACACGGTTTGTGAGTATGTTAGGTTAGGAGATGTAACTTATCCATCTTTATATAATATCATGCAACATAAAAATGTTTTGGTGTCGCAAGTTTTATCTCGAGCACCATCGAATTGGGTTTGATGCGTTTACTAACTGGCAAAAGTGGACTGCATGGCTCCAGTTATGTGAATGGTTTATGATGATACATTTATTAGATGAACCAGATAATTTTGTTTAGAAACTAACCGACTTGAGATGTTTTCGGTCCAATCTATGCACGCCGAACTTATGAATGGGCATAGGTTTCTTCATAAAAATCTCTGGAAGATAAAGACCCAGCCCCGCTCAAAATTAAAATATGCATGTGGTTCCTTCATAGAAACGTTTTATTGACTAAGGATAATCTGGCTAAGCGACAATGCCATGTGTTGTTTGATTGTCATCGTGGAGATGTTGGCCATCGTTAGAGCTGAGTAGTTCTCCATCATGAATGACTGTCAATCGCCAAGCCAAGATGAGAGGAACTGCCAAACATACATGAGTTGTGGTACATGTGTGATATAGCCGATCACGTGACGAGAGAGAAGGTTCTGTCCTCAGAGTTGATTGGCTATATCACACATGTACCACAACTCTAAGAAAAGTACCTTCTCTCTCGTCATGTGATCGGCTAAAAATATCACACATGTACCACAAACTACGTACATTCTTAGCACCACATTCTTGACAAAGCTTGCTCATTCTTTCGTGCACACATTTAGAGTTAGACTATATACGCGTTGGCGTATAGGCACATGGGGTGGCCGGTCGTATTCATGCAGTGCGGTCGTAAAGATACTCCGTAGATGCATGTCGTAAGTTGCCTTTAATGTGGTCGCGTGCATGGAATTGGCTAGAGATAGCAATAAAGCTTTTTCAGGTATGTGTGTGTCTCTTGTGTTCTTAGTGGGGAGTGTTACGTAAGAAAGAAATGGTGAGTGATATTTCTCCCGTTAGCAGAGTGTGCGAGGATTCAACTCCAACAACCACTCTTGGTCTCAGCCTACGTGATGAACCTTGGTCTATAACCAAAAGATTGACATCGACAACCTCTTCCTCAACATTCTCCCAGTCCAGTGGTAAGTACGAGCCGACACTAACGACCGTCGCCTATGCAAGAGGGGGTGCTACACACAATGGTGAAGATTCAAAGAATTCCAAGTAGAATGAGAGACATTGGCCAATGTCCAGCACGCCACATAAGCCATTTTTCAGCACCATCGTTGGACATGAGGACAAACAAATATTTTCATTGCCTCAACATCTTTATTATATAATGTGACCCCTTGCTACGACAACCATGATTGTGATTGTCCAAGTGAGAGAAGATAGAAGAACACGACAATGAAATAACCAGGAGAGGAGCGGCTAAATGATGCATTGGCGGTGGAGCCACAGGTAGAAACGTGAACACATAAATTAGATAAAGCATGGCCAACAAATAAGACGAGGCCAAACACATGCTGATACAAATGTAATAGTCCATCCATAGCAACAGACGGGTATTTAGTTAGTTGTTTATGAATTGTTAGATGTGTGACACCGGATGGTCACCTTAATAAATAGTAAGGAAACATGTCTGGTCAAAACTGTGTTAAATTTGTCTAACAAAGTTTACTTGTGTCGTGTAGATACCTGAGTAGTCAATTATACCTGGTGTTTACGATTTTGAAAATAGTGGTGGGTGCAAATTTTCTTCTTTATATTCATAATTACAAAGCAAACAAAATGGCACAAATCGGATGATAATTGGGCTGGCCCCATCTCTCCATCAAAATACTCACAATTTTAGAATGAACAGACTAGAAATGCACATGAGAAATACAAGTATAACAGATCTAGTATTCTCTGTGTACCAATCACAAAATGGATCAGAGTCTCATCGGTTCTTGTACAAGCAAAATTGTCCAAAAAACACAGCCTGGCTACAGAGATATTTGATACAAACTTCCTGCTCAGGGGAAGTATGAAAAAGTGCATGACTTTTGTTTACAGCAGTCTAATTTATCAAAATTCAAAAGAAATAACTACATAGATGTTAAGTCGACAATGGGTTCAGTACATTGATAAAAGGAAATAAAAATACCGAGTAAAGTGGGGGGGAACGGTGACATGTTTACCACCTCTTTGTGCTGTTCTCAAGCTCCTTCACAAAAAGCAGGGTGAAACAAGGTCACCATGACGACCAATTGGACATTCTGATCTCAGAAGTGCTATGTGCAAAGCCTTGGAATACCATAGCAGGGCAGCAGAAACACGCAGGTACTAAAAACCACGAAAGATCAGAAAGCAACTAATTCTCCAGCCGGAAAAACTGCATCTCCTCCTCCCCGCAAAAAACAGCAGCATGTTGGTTTGCATCAGCATGCCTTTATTGTCCATAAGAAAGGCTCATCTGTATAAGAATAAAATTTTCTGCAACTACCTGACAAGACCACCTTTTCTCAGCTTGCAGCCTGAATGGCCTCGACTTCTCCATCACTGTAATCAGCCCAGGACTTCGGCTTTTCAGTCACGCTTGAATCATCTTGAGCATCTTTTGGGGCTGAAGCGTCATCTTGAGCATCTTTCGGGGCGGTTGCATCAACTTCAGCACCTTCAGAAACTATGGGTTGATCAGGCTTCACTTCACTGTCCTCACATTCCACATGGTGGTTCTTCTCCTCCGTGTTCTTGTTTCCACTCTCAGCTTCAACATCAATTCCACCAGATGTATCATTTTCTTCAGGACTAGTCTCGCTACTTTCAGAAACTTGTGGGGATGCAGTCTTGGGTGATTCGACAGGACTATCTGGGAGCCCATCTAGTGATGCTTGAATACCAGCTGGTGATGCTAGATGCTCATCTGGAGATGTTGGATGGCCATCAGGACTCCTAGATTGACCCGGCACAAACTCCGGCGCATGAGGATTCATCACTTTAGGGGATGTGTTTGCTTCTGGGAGAACTTCACCACTTGGCAACACAGGCTTGCTACGAGGCACCCGGTGCCCTGATCTGTTGAACCCTCCAGCTAGTCGTGGACCATAAGGGACCCTTGCAGTTGCAGATTGGTGAGGGTGCTTACGGAGAGGAATGGATAACATTGGGGGTACATTGGCTGGTGATGGCAATAGTCCTCCATGTTCTCTGAAACCTGGTACGGCCATTGAACCAAAAGCTGGCACAGTAGCTGGACTGAATGGAGCAGCGGCAGCAGAAAGCTTACTGGTTGTCTCTTTGGCACCTTCTACTGGTGAATCATTCTTTTCACTCCCAGATGGTGAAGATTTCTCATTTTCGGCTCCACTAGACAGCTGTTCTTGATTATCCTCTCCCGGATATCTTTCATCATCATTGGAAGAAGAATCATTTGCCTCAGTCAAAATTGGTGCTTCTTCATTTGGGACGCCAGCTTGTACTGCTGATGACTGGTTCTTCTCTGTAGATGTTTCTGCTGAATCTGAGGCCTTTTCAGCTTGATTTGATCCTACCGGACCATTGGTTTGTTCACTACCAGAATTGGAAGATTTGCTTTCATCTGTTCCTTTTGATGCTTGCGAATTATTATCCTCTGGTGACACTTTTATTGTTCCATCTTTCTCTTCAGAAGAGCGAACATTGCTTTCTTTCGGAGCCTTGGCATTTTCAAGATTTACACTTAGATCAGTCGAATCCTTTTCCTCTGTATGTACCTCACTAAATGCTTTGACAAGAGTTCCTGGTGCAGCTATTGCCACTTCCTTGTATGACAGTGACTTCCTTACTGTTTGACTGACAATTGGTGCTGCAGATAGTATCACCTTGGCAGCTGCTTGGGTGGTGGCTAGGCTTCCTGCCATGGGTTTGGGATTGGGTGAATTCTCCCCACTGTTTGATGAGATAGCAGCGTTACCTGCTTTGGAATTGAAGCTCGAGCTCTTCACCAATTTCTTTGCAAGAGGGCTGGAAGCTACAGCCTCATTAGGTGAAACTCGAGGGGAAGAGAAGTTGGATGGTACTCTGCCTTTGTATCTTCCACTCTCACTATTATTTGTGGCATTTGTATTGATCTTTGCCAGGCTTGGCCTCCTCGCACTTGCACCAGTTTTGCGATTTCCTGTGGTTCTTCCCTTTGGGACAGCCTCTTGCCACCCCTCATCAGATCTGTACTCGTCAGTATAATCATCTTGAGGCACCTGGACCACAGTGTTACTTGGTATTTCATCTTTCAGTTTCACTTTCACATGCTCAACAACGGTTCCGTTCTCTTTGACTTCAGAGTTTTTCTTCTCAGATAATTTCTCTTTGACTTCAGAGTTTTCCTTCTCAGTTGATGAACGATCATTGTTAGGTGGAGGACTCCTTTGATCTTCATCATCAGCTAAGTCAGATGGGTTTTGCCCGGTACGACCTTTTATCTACGATTCATGATGTATATGTATGAGGATGACTGCTAGAGAAGTAAAACAACATACAGAAAGGTCCTGAAGATGAACGTACCTTAGCACGGGCTTGTTTCTTTAGCATTTCCTTAGCCTTGAGCTCATCATCTGGATTGATATAATCTAGAAGATCTGATACACTGACAAAAGGACAATATAAGATCCATACTTAAGAACCAGATAGTATTGATTATTCTGTAAATATGAAGACACATTTAAATTTTTCCCAGTTAACTCTCTTCCATTTGCACTGCCTCCAGCCAAACAGTCATAAAGGTAAGAGTTTCAATTTTGGAGCAGGCCATCACTTCTATTAATCCATGTTGACACTTACAATATTGAGGTTCACTACTAGCAAACCGACTAAAAAAAAATCTTTGCCATCTCTTCAATGAAAATATGTAGCTATCGCAAGCTATTATGTCATCTACCTCAGATGGCCTCTGCTTGCTATTGAAGCATCAGGCTTTGGAGTACCGTTGCGTGCTGCTTCCTGCTGCTCTAGCGCCTTCGACTCAAAGTATTCCAGCCAGGCAGCAGCATCCTGTGGAAAATATGATTCAACCGATTTCCTTGTTGCTATGAGAAAGGCAGTTTATTGGCAGAAACTGAAGACTAAGTAGAAAAATTCACCATCAGGAAGCAGTTTTTTTTCTGATTACCTGTGTCCGAAGATCTTCTGATCCAAGCTTTGCTTGAAGTATCCGTAGAGTGGTTTTTTCATGTTGGACACTCAAAGAGTATGCTTCCATTAAAGACAAAGCAATGGCAATAGCATGATAACTAGCAGCCGTCTGTCAACAAAGATGAACTTTCAGTCTAACCTTTTAAGCAGGCATTAGTGTATGTGCCAGAGCATAACACAGTCATACTGAAACATGAGAGGTTGAGTTGCACACCTGTATGTGATCAACACCAAGCAATCGTTGATTGCATTTTAACGCCTCATGCAAGTAACGGAGTGCGACATGGACGTTACCCAACCCTTCTTCCATCATTGCAACATTAATGTAAGTTGCAGCAGTATTAGGGTGAGACGGACCACATGTCAGGTGCAAAAGATACAGGGCACGATTCACATACCTGAAATATAGAAATCAGAAGATAATGTAGTTGAGACATTGAGAAGGCTATACAAATTATAGGTAACAGAGTAAAAAAAAAACCACTAAGCATGCAACTTCAGTAAATGAGAGCATGCACTTACTTTAGCGCCAATTCTGTATGTTGCAGGCGATAGTAGAAAACAGCAAGATCTCCATAGCTTTTCATAGTATCTGGGTGATCAAGTCCAAGTTCCCTCTCGTTAATATCTAAAGCCTTCTGTTGATAGATAGTTGCCTGGTCCAAAGAGCAAAATATTTATAAAGCCACCCTCCACAACACAACACAACACAACACAACAGGGGATGCTAACAAACAGTTTATATGCATTATAAAGCTAAACATGTGACAGGTGCATGACAGCTCCAGGTCTCTCAGATGAGCAGCATTATTGCATTTGTTACACTGTAGCAGCTTACAATCTGCACATTCCATGTGATCATACATTTCAGGGTTGCCCAAAATAATGCTCATTATGCCAATTATAACACCAATAAACTGTCTAGAATCCCAGTGCAATTCCTTGAACTAACAATATTCATACAGAAGCTAATACTATGTAAATTAGACTGAACAGTGTTACCAAATACTGTGAAAAGAGAGCAGCAAAATCCCAAAAATATTATACCTGGTTGAAGTCGCCTGTATGATAAAGCACTACTGCCAAAAGGCTGTACGCTCCTGCGGTCATTCTGTGATATGGACCACAAACAGCAACAAGTTTTGCAAGAGCCTGCACCATCATATATAGCCATGTGCAAATTGTAGAAAGTGATTGGAGTAGTGTTCAGGAAATCATAATATATATAGATGTAATAGTATGACCAGGAGTTTATACCTTTGTGCCGTAGTTAACAGCATCCTCAAGCTTTCCTTTGTCCAGGAAAGTCTTGGATGACTCCAACAGAGTGCGACCATCTGCTGACGAGCATGCAACATGCTGCAGATAAGGGATCATGGTTAACAAACCATTAATTATTTATGCACTTCTCAGTTATTTGTAGTTTTAATAAGTTTAAAATTTACCTTGTAGATAGGAACAATACTGATAATATCCGACTTTCTGAATGGAAGTGGCATATCCATTTCGTAGTCTTTGGTAGCGAGCTCAAGTCCTACCTATTTGAATCATGGTTCCAGAGGTGAACAGGTACAATCAGAAATAACGAACCTAAAAATAATAACAGTTACATCTAAACTACGGAGTATTACCTTATGGCAGATGCCACGGAGAATGGCATACTTTCTCATATCAAGGCTATATTCGTCTTTCCATCCCAAGCGAAATCTCTTCATTAAAAAGACCTCCAACCACTTCTGCCTGAGATTATGATCCTCTATGCACTTTCCATCGTTATTTTCTTCTGGAAATGGTCCCAGCAATATATTTAAACATGATGCAACTGATTCAGCCATGATACTTATATCATCGACAGCTGCAATAACAGCCCGAATTATGTGCTTAAATGCTCGAACTACCATCTCGTGTATACACAGTGACTGTATATGCGGGAGCTTATCAGAAAGCTCAACCTGAAACACAGCACAATAAAAGAGTACTTCAATTGTGATGTTTATATGATGTTTTATGTTCTTTATTTGTTCAGATAAATGAAGATAGTTTTTCACTCAAAAAAAATCTTGAACTTGAACGAACTATGTAGTATGTACCACTTGTCCAGTGAGCGCATCTGAAGGCCTCTAGTGTGCATAAAATCCGTCAGTGTCCTTCCATCGACAGGGGAAAGCTCAAGCGAACCAAAGTCTGCTACCTGATAACAGGATAAGGATGACAGTAAAATAATGTACCACTCAGATTACATGTTGATGATAGCTGCAACAGAAGTACAATATATTACCAATTTTGGCAGGGCAGTATCATCATAATATTTGTGTGCCATCTCAATCAATTCATCGGGGGACTGCATAGAACAACATTGGATTGTAAAGCATACTGTAACAGTAAAGAATGGGACTATTGTGTTGAGAGACATAATCATCAACGACATAGAGCACCATATCAGTCTGTTTCCTGTAGCAACACAGCAATCAACAAATGGGCAAATTCTTCACTAACTATTGAGGGGCTAACTGTCCTTAGAAATATAATTCATGAACAAACCAACTACGGAGTATAATGATAGTTGAGCCACAGCAAGGCCACCCGTGGACTAATCTAAATTTTTGTTTGAACGTCTACTTGGTGTGACTTTGTTTGAAGAAGCGAAGTCCAGTATAAATTAGTTCATGTCGCCTGAAAACATTTAAGAAATCTCCAATGCAAACATGGTGAGGGAAAAACCTTAGAATGAAGTCCAGTTTCAGATTCTCTTAGTCTTTGGAAAGCAGCTTCTGATAGCGCTCTCTGCAGAATTGCCTCTTTATCCTCCTGTGTGCTGCCAGAGTTGTGTGTATGTGCATCACTTGTATTTGGCGAAGTACTTTCTTTCGCGGATGCACTCTTTAAACTCTTGTCGTCTGATTTCTTCTTGATCTCCTTCAGCTGACCAAATTGTTTACCCAGGCCCTTTACTGTAGGAACATCCTTAGTCTCGTCACTTTTCTTAGTGTCGGTCTTCTCAGTAGCTTGACTCTGTAGATGCTGTACCCAGCAAGCACCAAGCTCCCATCTGATTGGTCTTGTTTCTCTTGGAGACTCACCTTCAGATTCTGCAGGCTATCTGTAATTATTTTCCGGACAAAATTTGTAGTAGTCTCGCTCTCTTCAGAATCAGAACTCTGCAGCCGCTGAACTGCTCCAGAGGACTGAACACATGATTTTTGAAGCAGCGTCCTTAAGCTGCCAAAGGAAAAAACAATCAGTTCTGGTTTTATCTAATCAACATAATGGCAACAACAGCAAACAAAAATGACCAAGTGACCAGAGCTGAAGTAAATTATTTATAATTGGTTTTGAGTGAACTCATGTTGTTAAGTAAGCAGAAGAAAATAAACTTACATCATGTAAATGCCCCAGTACTAACCTGTTGACATTGAGAGCGTTGCTACCTCCCTCGGGCTGGTCTTCAATGTGGATGTCCTGCTGCGCTGGAACAACAGTTGTCAATTGAGCATCCAGTGGAACTTGGACAACAGCTGTATATCCACAATGCTTCACAAGAACCACACCAAGAGTAGCAGTATCCTGTAAACCAGTCAAGATAACTCATTGGTTAATAGAAGAATAAATATAAGTAAACTGTAATAGCCTGTATCAAAGAAAATATCTTACATGTACTGTTGCACTCTCATCAGCAGTAATTCCCTTCAACAGGTTCTTCTTAGCAAGCTCATCAAAAGATAGTCCTGGAGCCTGGCTTCCATCTAACTTAACAGCTAATTTGGAACTTGCATCTGCTTTGTCTCTTGTCACCGTTATTTTCATATCCCCAATTTGTTGTGTGTGCAAAACTGCACTTGCTGTGCCATTTGTTTTTTCATGTGAACTCTTGTCGTCGGGGATCATTTGCTGGATAGCTGCAATAGCTTTAAGGACACCAACATCTACAAACAAGCTATGGAGTAGGAAAGCCTTCCTATCACGGACTTGCCTCTCCTCAGCTGTTTTACAAGGCATTGCGGCAAGGATGGCAAATTCTTTCGCCCATGGTCTATGGTCATGTTTCCCATCTCTTCCCAGACCACCACCATTGCCACCCCAAGTTTCATCTTCTGTTGGAAGGGGTGGGAACACTGATGGCGAATCAGTGACAACAGGGGGAACGACCCAAGTGTTTGACCGGAATCCGTAGGGAAGATTACCAAACTGGAAAGAAACGAGAAGTAAATAGCAAACTTCAAATCTCCAAATTGCAGTCATATTCATGATTTCAGATGCAAACTAGCTACAACCATTCAAATGTATTGAACAACAAATATCTTGTACAAGAACATTTTGGTTCCGGGATTCAGATATTATCACATATCGAAGCACATCTGTTTTATGCTTTATTTTGATTGGAAACCAAGCATTAGCCAATCTCACCTTGTTGTGCTCAACAAAGGCCTTCATAAGAGCCTTGTACGCCTGCAAATTCGAAACACTAAAATGAGCAACTAATGATCAGAAACAAACGAAACAAGCTCATTGTCTTACTTACCCCCTCGAATCCACGGTTCGTCTGCCGCAACAATCCAACAAGGGAGTGGCTAATGAGTGCTCGCTTCCCTGACGGATAGAATCCAGCTCGGGACGCCACGATTGTCACCGGCTTCCCGTTACAAACCCTCACCTGCATACCGGCACCCAAATTCAGAAGTTTGCGAACTATAGCCACAACTGATACACAGCTCCACTGAAAAACTTGGCACCATCTACACTGACTCGTGGCTACGATTTTAATACAAATAAGCTAAATCTACTGGTACATTCAATGCAATTAACATAAGAGCATACAGTAACTTTCTCATGCCTTATTTGTCACTGACTCGCTGTTATATGTATCAATGTATCATCAACCAATAAGAATATTTTAGCAGGAACCTCACATCGATCTGAAAGAAGTCCTCCTCTCTCTTGTCATCGACGAATGGACGCGTAGACCTCCTAATATCTGCAATAGATCACATTTGCAATTAACAAATAAATCGGAATCTCTTTTCCCAAACACAACTCGAGCCTACTCGTTTTCTGTACCAAATGTGCTATAGAAAATACAGAGAGCGAGGGAGAAAAAAACACTAGCACTTACAGTGGATAGGCGGCGAGAGGTGGGAGAAGGAAAAGAAGTCGTAGAACTCCGCCAGCTTCGGCGGCGGGTACATGGGCTCCTCGCCGCCTCCGGCCACGGCCGCGGCGGGCGACCCGGGCTTGTCGGCCTCGGCGACCGCTTCGGTGGCGGGCGCGGGCGCAGTCTTCGGCTCGGGCTTCTTGACCCCGAAAGCGGTGGTGCATGCGACGACGTCGAGCAGCCGCCGGACGTGCGCGACGGCGAGCTCCTCCGTGTAGTTCTCTGCGGCATTGGCGAACGGAGCGTGTCAGTGCGCTCTTTTGCGTTTAGGTCCTCGAGCTATACGCGATTTGCGAGTGAGTTCTCTCCTTTACCTTCGACGATGCTGAGGTGGCAGGGCTTCAGGGAGGCGACCTCCACCGTGTCCTTGAGCTGGCCCCCACGGACCTGCATTGCCCAAGAAAAGAAGTACAGGCTGTCAGCTAGCACGAATCTCGAGGCGGATATGAGCGGATTGGAGTTGCTGCGTGTACCTCGTGGGAGAGGGAGAAGCTGGTGAGGTGGCAGGTGTCCACGTGGACGGCCAGGAGCTTCCGGACGTCGAGGATCCTGTCCGTCGATATGCCCTGAAGGTGTAAGAGGCATAATTTCAGTCATTGCTTAATTACGGAATTCAGTACTCACTTTTTAAGCTCAAAATTCAGTACTCAATTTTACACGGTCCAATTTAACTTACGTATATGGTTCGTCGGATATGGGAGGTTCTTTTATCAGGCTTGTTCTAAGAGAAATTTGGCTTTAGTTTGCCCCTCCAATTTCTCTTTTGTTAACTTTTTTAAACGTGTTAAATTCGAGCGTGAATTAAGTAGATGAGCTTGTTTGGTCCATGCTATGTACTCCAACTTATAGTCAGTGTGCTTCACTGTTAGTACTTAGTACTAGGACGTAGGAGAAGAAAAATTGTCGGAATGCATGATTACACGTGCACGTACACGCGTAAAAACAAGATTAGAAAATGCCAAAGGTGCATCCATACATATTTCGTGGACTGTAATTAATTTACAGAGCTCTCGGCAAAACCTCGTGCGCGCGCGCAAGATGGAAATCGGGGAGGAAGATAAGGTAATCCGCTGTCTCACCTTGAGCGTGAGGTGGGTGTAGTCCGGCGTCTCCACGGTAACGTCCAGCACCGTGGGCAGAACTGCATCAGTTCAATTCATCATTCACATGTAAGAGAAAACAGTTAAGCGAACACGAATGATATCTCGTACAATATAAAACAAAACTATTGCTCCTTCCCATTGACTCAAACAAAACCAGACCCGACGGATTGAAATTAATTATCCAAAATTATCATGTTCTGAAGCTGGAATTCAGCAAAGAAGATAATCTGAACTTGGATTGTGCAGAAGAAGAAGCGAATTTCGCAGCGCACCTTTCTCTTCCTTCTTCTTCTTGTCGCCCTTGGCCTTGAGCTTGGCCTTCCCTGCCTTGGGCGCCATACCTGCACCTTACCACGCAAGCTTGCTAGCTACAACCTCGCTCGTAGTTTCTATCCCAATTTCCCAACGAATTGGGAATCCGATGGCACAGCACTAGCTACCGTGCTCTTGGCATTGCAGAGAGAGGCAGAGCTGCAGCTGCGAGATAGTGTTATCGAGGAAGGAGATAGCGAGCGAGCGAGAGAGGTGGCTGGAGAGAGGATAAGGTGATATATAGTGCCTAGCTGCTGCTTCGAGCAAGTAGCTAGCTAGCTGAGCTGAGCAGCTTCTACTGGCTCTGAACCCGAAGGTGAAGGGCGGTACGTCGTTCTTCCAGGCCAGAGCGTGGAAGAGGACAAGGTAGTGAATAGTGGATAGACTGTTACATTAGTTCGGAAATAAAAACGGAACAGTGGAAAATGTTCTTCTTAATAATAGTGGCTGGGAAATGTTCTTTTTTATATAAATAAATGAATAAAATTTGGTTCGTTTTGTTTCCGTTTTCAGAGCCAGCGTTTACCTGAATAATAACTGATGGCGCACAAGTGTCCACTTGCACTTTTTCCATTCACGGCGCCCTCGGCGAGTCTCTAGAACGCGGTAGAGTTATTTGTTTATTTTTCAGAAAACAGTGTAGAACAATCATAGATTTATCCCTGGCGTTACTTGAACGATAAGAACAGTGCAGAACAATCTAAGCTTCGAAATATCGAAAATAGCTACGGTATATTTTTAAAAACCATCTTTGAAAGTTTAGGCGCCGTGGAAACCAGTGGAGCAGGAACAGGAGCAGACCCCGCTGTACGAGCGACTGAGTTAGTTTATACTGAACTTGGTGCGAACCGGCAGAGCGGTACGGCGCGGGCAATGGAGCCAGATCCCCAGTTGCAGCGCCGGTTGTACGCTTGCGCTCGTGTGCGCCGAGCGAGCAGTGGAGAGCGACGCGGCGGAGGTGGATTTGTCGGCATCCCGGCGGGGGGAACCAGAACCAATGGCCAGAGGCCGCCCCCTCATCTCGTTCGTCACCCGCTGCTGCAGCGTCCTATCTCGCTATCTATCTCCTCCTCCTCGGCCCGACGCGTCCACCCATTTTCTGGAGGAGGTGGTGGGGCTCGTTCGCCTTGGACTCTCGTGACCGGGCCGGCGCGCCAGGGCGTGGGTCTTGGTCGGCTCTGCGTTTCGGGCAAGCGGGGGGAAGGTGATGGTAGGGTTGTTTTGGTATGTGGCACTGGGTCTGGGGCTGGTACCTTGTGAAGTTGTCGAACGCTTAAACTGTGAATTCTGCAGAGTACGGACACGTCTATGTATGACTCGCGGTGTCTATGTCGTAAAACTTTGTAGGAAAGTCAGGGTACCGTAGCAGGTAATGTGCATTGTGTATTGTATGTATAGCAATTATTATTGTAGTATAAATCATCTAAACTAAAAACTTTACATCAAAATTTATACCAAGATTTATACTATACAAACTAATTTGAATCGTATTTAACTTGTCTTCAACTTCAAAGAAGGGAGGTTAGACACTCGGTTAGACTATTGTACCTCCTATAACTTGCCTTAAGTAGGTTAGAGGAGGCCGCTCCAAGGGCGGCACCACATCTTTGCTCCCGGTCCTCTGCGGCGGAGCTGTGGTGGCCCTGACATGCTATGGTCTACAAGAGTTCAAGTATGGAGAGGAATGCAAAACTGAACATTATTTTGAAGAAAATATGTAGCTGATATAACTAAATCATATGTTTACTTAATTATGCAACTATAATATTGTTTTTATTTCACATAATACTTCCTATATCAAATATTAATACTAAAAGAGTAAATATAACATTGGAAAAATAAACGACCCAATTCCACGAAAGTGGCTCGGGCCTTTTGGTAATTCCCGAAACCAAAAAATGCAGAGGTAGATGATATTACGATCATTTTGTCACACTAAGTTAAAAAATATTTCTTATTCTCTTCCTATATCGTTCGAGTTGACCATGAGACGCACATGGCCCGAAACCGGAGCCTAGCCACCAAGAGGGACTTCCCTGTCGTCGCCTCCATCGATCTTTTCCTCCAACTACCACCTCGAGCAGGGGCCGAGCCGTACCCCCGCCACCATCTACCCATGGTCATCATGATCCAAGAGCCACCCAAGCTCGCCAACGGTGACCTCCTTCGACCTCAACCCAGTCCAACACATGCTCCGTACATTGCATCCCCGATCTCCTCTGACCCGTCTTTCCCAACGCCTTAACCTGAAGCAGTAGCTCGTCGCTCATCTGCCCCCAACATATCCTCCGCTTGCCTCACATCGTTTATCCTCCGACCATGAAGTTCCTTGTGGCGTACCTTGTCTGATTTTCCAACTCCTCTCGTCGTCCAGCATCAGTGATCGATGCAAATATAGTAGTTGTGTCGTGTTCGAACTCAGGGACTAGGCGACGACTATTGTGTTTCGGCTAAAGCTAGGTCACGAAAAAGGCGGATTTGCAGGAATTTAAATCTAAACTAGCAAATACGAGCAATTAAAATATTACAAGCAAGCACCCAATCAAGAAAGGGACAGAGTTTTGTACACTGGATTAAATGCGTCTTTTTGTGATTTCCATTTTATAGATTAACCATGAACAGAACAACCAATATTTGAAGAAACACAAGCACAAGCATACACTTAAGATTGGGATAGAAGCAATGTTGGGACAGGGATAGATAATTAGACTAGCACATACATCACATAGACAGGAAAGAAATTACGTTCTGCACCAAGTGAATCACACAAGTAGCAGATTTAACTAGCTCGTACACATACACGAACAGGTTGTTACAGGCCACAAGTCTAATTCTTATAGACAACCGAACATCTACCAACACGTTTCAGCACTGAACAATTCACGTCACCACACAACACAAGTTCACACGAATTTCAGAAAATAAGAGAGAGCTAGAGGAATCGATTGGAGTCACACCAGCGGAAGCTTCAGGCTTTGGTGAAGAGGGGCAGCAAGGGCGTGTGAGAGAGAGAGAGAGCTTCAGGTTGTTCTTCTTGGGGGAGAGCAGCAGCACTTGGGGTTGGAGAAGAAGCTGTAGCAAGTCGTCGACTTCGCTGGTTCGTGACGGAAAGGAGGAGCTGTAGGGGATCCAGCGAGAAGAACTTCAGGTCGCCTTCCGTGGCTGGAGTTGGTGGCGAGCAGCAGATCGTGTTGTAGATGGACGATGGCGGTGGCGCGCCGCCACGCCTGGCCTGGCCGCGGCGGCGGCCGGTGGTGGAGCAGCTTGGGGGTTGAGGGGGAGAAGTGCCAGACCTCACGAGGGCATGGAGGCTCGGCCCCTTTTCTCTCGATCTGATCTGGTCTTTTTTTATCTTTGCCCCTCCTCTTCTCTTCTTCCTTCTCAAGATGGTCCATTTCCTTTTCATATCAGCCCTGCTTGTCTTCATTTCTTCACGTCCAGGTTCTTTGGCATACTGGTACATGTGCAACTCATCCAAAATGAGAAGAAAATGTGCCTCGTCGCACCAATCTACAAAATATTTCCAAAGCATGTAAAACTTGTACAAAGCAATGAATTAATCATTATAGCGTCCTGAATTGAAGATATTGTCATCAAAATACAAGGAAATGTCATGAAAAATGTAGGGAAAATGGTGCAAATATGATGTCTATCAATCAGCTCAAAGTCGCTCATGTGGCCCAACTCATTGCCCATAGTAGCTTGGAAAAAATAAACAAGGCTATATGTGTCCTTGTTATAACTTTTTTTGTGCCCTTGTTGTAAATACAACAATATGCCCCTTTTTATAGAAATGCTATGTGCTATGCGTTACAAGTAAAATTTTCCTAGTCTTATGTTATATAAAGAAACCATGTTACGTGATATGCTATACAAATTTGTTTGCCAGAGTTTTGTGAGTTGTGATTGTTTCCTACTTGAAAGTAAATACGTATAAACTTAAATAAAGGTACCAAAGTTCAAAAGTGACCCAATCCTCTAAATTGCAAGAGGATAGACTAAGATTTTGTTATTATGAGACGCAAGCGCCCCAATGGCGACATGGATTTACTAGATATCCACATACAGCATGATTAACATGTTATCAAGTTTTATTCTTACCCGACGGAGCTTAAACTAGGTGCACCTGCATACATGAGGAATTACACCTCCAATAATTGATACCAAGGCCACATACATGAGTAGAGATGGCAATGGGTAGGTTATGGGCGGGTATAACTCATGTCTGCCCAAACCCATACCCATGGAAAGTTTCAATACCCAGTTACCCACCCATTTCGATACCCATACCCATACCCACCGGGTACCCTATACCCAATGGGTACAAATTTTGATATTTTCATACTATAAAAAGTGAAGGAACATGAGAGGAATTAAGGTTCTTAACCATCACAATATGTTTCATCACAACATCAATGACACATAACTGAGGTTTTGACCGAGACTAACCCATGCGCTATTCATCTGATGGGCTCCAGATGTCAGGTATTAACATGTAGGGTATGGGTATACCCACGGGTATAGGTTGGTACACATGCCCTACCCATGATTTAACGCGTAGGGTATGTGTAATGCTCATGGGCACAAAAAAATTCCCATACTCTTACCATACGGGTCGGGTACCCGCGGGTACCCATACCCATGGGTAAAACTGTCATCCCTATACATGAGAAATCAAGGGAGAATGAAGACATAAAGTATATCCATTGCCTAAATTTCTAGGGTCCCTGTAAAGAACTCCCTATTGCAAGTCCAAGAGTTGGGACATGATTTGTGTCAGCTCCGGCCATCCCACATCTCTTTACACTAACATGCAACCCTATGAGTCCATAAAGGTGAAGTAAAATATTGTCAATGTTTCTATATTACCATCATAAAACCACAATAAAGTGTAAAACTTTACCGTATACTCATAGCATACTATATGAAAATCATGGCTAATTCATCATATGATCTAACATGAGGAACTACTCACAATGGTGGGACATGGTGGTGATCGGTGGAATATGAACTACAACACAATCTGAAAGAACTTCACCAACAAAGAATAACACTGAAAGAACGAGATGTCGCCTAGAGGGGGGGGGGGGGGTGAATAGGCGATTTAAAACTTTTACGTTTAGGCTTGATAAATGCGGAATAAAACTAGCGTTTAAATTATCAAGCACAAAACCTAATACACTAGGTTCACCTATGTGCACCAACAACGTATGCTAGGCAAGTTAACAACAAGGATAGCAAGATATAGTACTTCAAGCTCGATGGCTATCACAAGGTAAATGCATAAGTAAAGGAGTTTAGTTATAGAGATAACCGACACAAGTGGAGGCGGAGGTTTGTTTCTCGTAGTTCCTTCCCAATGGAAGTACGTCTACGTTGGAGAGGTGTGGAGGCTCCTTGACCTTCCTACAAGCACGTCCGTGCTCACCCTATTCTCCGTGAGCTCCACCCGTGGGGAATACCGATGGGGGATTTGCTCATCCACTATGAGGTCATCTTGAGGGCGTTGACCAAACCCGTACAATGAGGTCTTCTTGAGGGTGTTGTCCAAACCCGTACAATTTGCCCGAGCCTACCTCCACACAATAGGAGGCTCCCGTAGCACACACAACCGTCTAGGGTGCACAATGCACCCAAGAGGCACAAGCTCTTGGGAGCCCTATGCACCCAAGAGTAACAAGCTTCTCGAACTTCAATCCCACGTATCACCGTGGGGAACTCAAACCGATGCACCAAATGCAATGGCAAGAACACACTAAGTGGTCAAGTTCTTCATTTCCAAATCTAACCAAAGCAACTAATGCTAGGGAGGGATTTGAGAGGAAGAACAAAGGAGAAACACAAAGCAACTCCAAGATCTAGATCTAGAGGGTTCCCCTCACTTAGAGGAGATATTGTTTGGTGGAAACGTAGATCTAGATCTCCTCTCTCTTTTCCCTCTAAAAGGAGGCAAGAATCATGGAGGGATGGAGAGGAAGCAAGCTCTTAAAAAGGTCAATAATGGAGGAGAGAGAGAGTACAAAGAGTTAGGTACCTATTGGGGAAGAAGGCCCCTTAAATAGGTGCCCTGAAAAAATGGCCGTTGGGCACAGATTCACGTAGGGCCAGTAGTACCGGCCCAAAGGGCGGTACTACCGCCCTACACAAAGCTGCCCACCAACGGCTCACTTCAGAAAAACCCGCAGGGCCGATAGTACCACCCCAAGGGCCGGTACTTCCGCCCCCACCCAAACCAGCCTGCCAACGGCTAGCAGCGAAAACCCGCAGGGCCGGTACTACCGGGAAATGGACCGGTAGTACCGATTGACCCGGTACTACCGGAACCACTTCCGGGCAACTTCCGGTGAAAAACAAGAGGTATCCAGTACCGAAAAACTTAAGCGGAAGTAGCCCCGGTACTACCGGCCATGGTCCGGCCGGTACTACCGGCAAGTACAGCGGTACTACCGCCCCCACCAGATTCAGCCAGCCAACGGCTAGCAAAAGAGCCCGCACTGGCGGTACTGCCGCCAGAGGCGGCGGTACTACCGCGGGTGCGCAACAGAAAGCAGCTTTGGCGGCACTAGCGGCGGTACCACTGGCGGTACCGCGAGCTCCAGGAGAGCACGGGAACCGCAACAGCGGTACTGCCGCTGGTGCGCAACCGAAGGTATGTCTGGCGGCACCAGTGGCGGTACTACTGCCGTAGTGCAACGCCGAGAGAACAAAGGAAAATCACAGGTGATGGTGGTACTACTGCTGGTGACGGCGGTACTACCGCCCCCTGAAACAGAGAAAGCTGCAGAGCCTGAAACTGAATAACTTTTGCAAGGAAACTCCGATCGAGGTGAATCCAATTTTGTTGGAAAGAGGACGACAAGAGCTACCCTACAAAAAGTAGAAATATTGAAACCAAGCAAGGGAGATTTTTCTAATAAATGGAAGAGTGAAACCTTTCGCACGGATGGACCGGCAAAATCTCCAAAACCGAAAACGCAAGAGAAGATGCATACGAAATCCGTTTTCGGTGAACTTGGCCTTGTCATGACAAGCACGACAAGCACCAAGACCACACCACGATAAGAGCCAAATAAGAACCAATAAAGATGATGCCAAGGATGCAAAGGTTTGAGCTCTCTACGATGATATGATCAAGATATTCGCTCGAGAGCCCCTCTTGATAGTACGGCTATCTATCCTATAACCCGGTCTCTCAACTAACATCATGAGACCGGTAAAATAGAAACCCTATCAAGATCATACCTTTGCCTTGCGCATAATCCATTTGAGCTAGATGATGACGATCTTTGTCTTCTCAAGATGGACCACCTTTCTTGATTGCGCTCCGCTCGGTGAAGACTCGCAATGTGCTCCCCCATACACCAAGATGGGAGAGGCACTCTTCGGCATATCTTCACTTGGCCTTGAGTGTTGATCAACTCGCACTTAGCCTTGATCAACACATATAATCTTCTTCCCTTAGCCTTGACTCCAACATATGGAGATCAAGCAATGCTTATGGACACACCTACAAGTATATCTCAATACAAACATTAGTCCATAGAGATTGTCATTAATTATCAAAACCACACATGGGGGGCAACCATGCACTTTCAAACACAATGTTGATTAACTACTAGCATGTAAACAACACGGAAAAATCTACCCAAGGTTCCGATCTACACAGATTGTAAGGGGGTGATCTCGGTCATGGTGATGGAGGCGGTATTCTTTATGGATGGTAAAGTTGGTGATTAAGATGTGAAGGCACACCACTCAGCGGACGGAGGAACATCATATGCATAGCAAACAACACTAAATCTCCTCGAGCCTTACCACAAAAAAAAACTCCATCCAACACTACTAGGAAAAAGGTTACCCGTGGCGCATGGGCCTGCGCCACGGATTGCCACGCCACGGGTAACAAAATAGCCGTGGCGCAGGGGTCTCGGTGCGCCATGGGTATATACATAGCCGTGGCGCACCAAAACTAGGTGCGCCATGGGTATGTTTATATACCCGTGGCGCAACTAGTTTTGGTGCGCCACGGCTATATGCACATACCCGTGGCGCACTTTGTTTTGGTGCGTCACGGCTATGAATTTCTGAATTAAAAAAAAACTGCTGGGTGCCACGCCCACGTCGGCGTGTCCGGCAGCTCGTCGGCAGTCGTGGAGGTGCCCGTCGTGGAGTAGGTCACCATCGTGGAGTAGGTCACCGTTGTGGAGGACCTCGCCGTCGTCAAGGAGCTCGCCATCATGGAGGAGGTTGCCGTTGTGGAGGAGGTCGCATCATGGAGGAAGTCGTTGTGGAGGAGCTCGCCGTCGTCAAGGAGCTCGCCGTCGTGGAGGAGGTCGCATCGTGAAGGAGGTTGCTGTGGAGGAGGCCGCCATCAAGGTCGCCATTGTGGAGGAGCTCTCCGTCGTGGAGGAGGTCGCATCGTGGAGGAGGCCGCCGTCGAGGTCGCCGTTGTGGAGGAGCTCACTGATGTATCTAAAATGCATACATGAACTTTGCACTATAATAGTCATATTCCAATCATATTTGCATCATATAAGGGGTATATTACTGTTATTTAATGATTTTTGGTAATTTATGATGATATCCCCTTTTTATGGAATTAATCCTGCGCAGGCAGAAAACCCCTATTTCTTTCCTTATTTGTTTCAGGACCTTAACGACGTCATAATGAGCTATAAATTTACGGGGGTCATTATTTTGGAAGGAGAAGATTTAGGAGCGAAAGAAGTCAACGAACGGAGGTCGGAAGACCAAAAGGGGGGGTCCCACGCGGCCAGGTACTGTAGCCGTGTGGGCCTATCCCAATTGGCCCTCGTGGCCCCGTTTGCGTCGATCCTTCGCCCAGAAGCTTCCTCGTGACCTAAAAACGCCTATATAAAGAGCCCCCCGACGTTCTACGAAGGGAGAGCCACCACATGAGAGAAACAAGAAACAGAGACCAGGAGGCTGCAGATTGGAGGGGGAAAACTCCGGCGGAGCCCTATCGGAGAGGTCTCCTTCTTCTCCATCGACATCTCCACCGTCTCCATGATGAAGAGGGAGTAGTCCACCTCTGGACTATGGGTTTGTGGCAGTAGCATATGTATCTCTCTCTTTCTCTCTTGAGCTTCACTAATTAGCACCGTATGAGCTGCTGAACATGATTACGGTCACCGTTGTATTACCATTGTGGTGGATCTTTCTATGAGTTAATATATGTTGAGATTGCAATGTTATATTTAAGTTATGAAAGTAGATGCATATTATGTACCCCGTTCTTGTATCCTTGTTATGATCAAGCATGTTTATGAGAGCGTGTGTGGGGGAACGTGTGCATTAGTTGGAGTAACGGGGGTGGTGAAGTGATAAGCTGACAACTTAATATCATGATCCATTGGGTGTTTACCTTACTTTGTTACCTCACTAGGGACAAACCAAAATACCATGTTGTAGGGTAGGAGGAGTGACATGCCTCTACCTAAGACTAGATCCATCATGTGTTTATTTTCACTTCATGTCATTAATCTTAAAGCTATACTCTGATGTTATCTTAATTACTAAGGTGCATGATTTAGTTCACATCTTGGTGGAGTATAAGTGAGACTAATAATCAAAAGGTCTCTATGCTAGGACGTGATGCCCATATAATTAGTAACATGTCATTAACCTTGTTTGCAATCTCATATGTTAAATCTTTGTCTACTCATTTGCCACACTATATTAAAGAGAGAGTGCATGTGTGAAACCATGAACCCCGGTCCATTTTTAATCATAGGAAACAACTTTCCAACCACTTTTAAGCATCTTTTACGTTCAGCCATTTTAAAATCAGAAAATACAAAAACACTTTTACTTCTTGCATTCACATATAAAAACCCCAAAAATACCATCCATCATCATTACTATCATCCTTGCATACTTATTCACCACCATTGCATTTTTATTTACTGTTTTGCATTCATTATCATCTTAATATCATTATCACACCTTGTGCTTGACAACCACTTGGTGAGGTTGAGGGCACAAAGCAATCTATTTTGTTTGCAGGAAATCTAGAGAAGGACAGGAAGATAAAACCCACACTACTGATTCCCCGAGAGTTCGATATTGAACCATCGAGTCACCTTCTTGGGGAAAAACTACCACTTCTACATACTCTGCACTTGGAGGATCAACCTATCCCTAATATATTATCTTCCTTTCAGGGTATCAAGAGTACTTGTTGGCGTTATTGAGGGAGAAGAACACTCTCATCAATCCCGTCATCACTCACCGTCATGGAGAAGGCGCCATTGTGGAGGAGCTCGCCCTTGTGGAGGAGGTCTCCGGCCATCGTGGAGATGCTAGCCGGCCGTCCCCGGCCGCCGCCATCGTTGGTGCTCGCCGGCGAGAGGAGGATGGAGGAGAAGGGAGAGAGGCTTGGAGAAGTGAAGGGATAAGAAAGAGGAGAAGGGAGAGGAGGAGAGAAGGAGATAGGGTTGAGGAGATGCCCCCCTCTCGACCAATAAGAGACGGACAAGCACACGGATTGTGTGCTTGTTTAAGTCGTTGTGAGCCGTCGGATCGTGAAGCACACAGATTGTGCCCCCAGGTTACCCATGGCGCATGGAATATGTGGTGCGCCACGGGTCTTTACCATGCGCCACGGGTAAAAGATGCCCTTTATTTTTATTTTTTTGCCTAGAAATCTTAAACATCGAAAAACTATGTGTTTCCTTTCGAATTTGGGGATTCTGTTGGCCGAAAACAGCTCAAAAGGCCGTAGGTGATTTGATTTGGATGTAACTTTTCGTCTATTTTTTAAAGGTATTAAACGTCGAAATCCGAGTTCGTATGCAAAAGTTATCGCCGTTTTACCGGAGCATAATGTTTTATTGCAAAAATATCTAAATTCATGTTTATTATTTTTCCTAAAAACTAGGTTCCATAACATAACTACATCTCAAAGGATTTTATTTTTTGAATTTTTTTACATTTTCTTTTAGCTTTTACCAAAACCGAAAAGGCGATCACCGGGGGAGGGGGGTGCATGGGAGCACAAAGCAGCAAACTTACCCGTGGTGCACCAAAATAGTGCTGCGCCACGGGTAAGAGGTTACCCGTCGCAGCAAAATAGTGGTGCGCCACGGCTATGTGGGGTCAACAAATTTGGCTCCGGGATCATTTTTGGTGGCGCATTAGAATAATGTGCCATGGCTATACTGTTACCCGTGGCGCACAACGGTTGGGTGCGCCACGACTAAGGAGGGTGCCCCTCCGTCGACCCAGTGTGCACTTAGCCGTGGCGCACCGCTACTTTGGTCCACGGGTAATGGCCTACACGTGGCGCATCTATGCCTGGTGCGCCACGGCTATATACTCGTGGCGCAACAAAATGGTGGTGCACCACGGCTAAGTAATCCACCTATAAGCCTTTTCCTACTAGTGCAATATGGGACCGTTGAGTGCAGTCACCAAACTTGTACAAATTTTCCGTACCCGGACGATCTCAGTAATTTAATTGGAGGATCATGAAGTTTTCCTGAAGCTTTCCACCACACTGATTGAGTTCCTTGGTAACACCAATCGTTTAGAGTGCACAAGCACTCAAGAGTAACAAGCCCCCAAAGTTTCACTTCCACAAATCACCGTGAAGAACTCAAACCGATGCAACCAATGCAATGGAGAGAAAACAAAAAGTGCTCAAATCCATCACTCGCAAATCCCACCAAAACAAATAATGCTTTGAAGCAATATGAAAGGAAGAACAAAGGAGGAGAACACCAAATTACTCCAAGATCTTGATCCAAAAGATTTCCATCACACAAAGGAGATACGGTTTGGTGAAAATGTAGATTTATATTTCCTCTCTTTTCCTTAAAATAATACAAGAATCATGGGAAGAATAGAGTGAAACTAAGTCCAAAATGTCAACGACGATGGTGAGGAAAAACTTGCTCAAGATTTAGGAAACCATTGAGTAAGAAGACCACTTAAATAGGTCGAAGCAACTCACGTGGACATGCATAGGTGAGATGGAAGATGACAAAAGCCACAAGCTCGACCAACCAAGTGTTCCACACAGGAAAATTCTGAGTCAGAAGCATCGATATGAATATTTTGGGTATGATACAATGGTGGAGATTAAGTGTGGTGCATTGTTTTGATTCATAGGAGCAGAAACTCCCATGATGGTACATTTTAAAAATGTAATAAATCTACAAATAATCCGGGTGTACATACGGACATTCTATGTGCGTACAATTTTTTTTACAGAAAAGACATTTTTCTTGTGCCTTGTGTAAAAATGTCAAATTTTGGTACAAGGGCCACAAAAGATATTTCTTTTTTGCGAAATTTTGTGTGAACACATTCAAGATCCAGATATTAAACCCATATTTTTTATTTTTAAACGTTTTAAACTGTGTTTTTTTGGCGGTGGGAGCATATGGCCATGTGAGCCAAAGTGGATTTCCAAGATTAAATGACAGACTACTTTGAATTAAGCAAGTTAATGCCAAATGTTATTTGTTCTTTACTCGCATGATCGGGATGAACTGCTAATTTATGCACCTACATGCGAGATTATGGGTGGCTTATTGGTGGTACTTAAATGATTATTTCCTGGTCAAATATGACTTTGTTGTTTCATCGTCACCATATTTACCTTTTCCCATATTACAGTGAATTGTTGTTTAGTGAAGTAATGACAATGGAAAACCACTTGCTTGTTTTTTTAGCATGTACTGTAGAAATAGTTGGTAGTAAATAATGAATTACGAGTTGTGCCTACCTATAAAACTCACTTCAGCTCCCGAGCTAAAAAACAAATAAAAACGATATTTACAAGTTTTAGAAAAATATGATGTAATCAATGATGCATCTTACAAGCATGCAAAATCACAATGTGAAATTCTTCTATGTTTTGAAGATTTATATTATGATCTTCAAAAATGGCAAAATTTTGCATGTTTTGAAGATTTGAAAGTTTGTATATTTAGATCATATTTGTCATTTTTATGTAGCTCGGGATAAAGTATCTCAATTATATTTCAAATTGAGATTTTACATGTTTGTAGGATACATTATTAACAACATGCAAGATTTTTATTCAAATTTTCTAAACTTGGAAATATAATTTTTTATTTTTTTAAATAAAGGGGTCACTGGATCTAGGGAGCCGAAAATCTTCACTCGTCAAAAAATTCATACCAAACAACTAGAAATGAAGATGAAGCCAATAGAGGATGAAAACAGAGACACGGTAGCGGCGCAACCGCCAACGGAGGAGTTGGTTGCATCGTCACTCTCATTGCTTTGTAGGAGGGGGTTCACTCGTTGAGTAGATTGTTAGGAGAACACTAGAGATACACCTGTGCCTCATCACCGTGGGTGGAACGGGTATGCATGAAAAAAGAAATAGTGCACAAACAAGAGGTATAATGACAGGATTAGACATGGATAAGGAAAATTATGATGGGAAAGTGATCAGAAAGACAGAGCATGAGAAATGCATTAATATTTGACACAAGAGCTTTGAGAATCGTACTCTATATGATCACAAAATTTGATCAGCATTTTAATTTTTTCCGAACAACGCACAGCTATTGTGTTTTTTAGTTGTTGTTCTCAATGAAAAGGTTACACCTCATGCCAGTTATTTTTTTTTTTTAGAACCTCATGCCATCGGAAAAGGAAATGGCAGCTACACGGGTGGGCCGTATTCTGCAGTACTCCCCAGCCTCCGTTTCGCTTTCGGCCGCACATTTCTCAGCCTCCAAAACCACTTGCACCATCCCATCTCGTCAGATCCGCTGTCAGCGTGTGGGGTTCTTCAAAAAAAAAGGTCAGCGTGTGGGCGACGCGGACCACCTCCTCTTCTCCACCCAGCCCATCCCCCACCTCCTCACTCGCAACACCTACCACACCCACACGCCCCCGCACACACACACAGCGAGATCAAGATCGAGATGGCGACGGAGCTGACGGCGGCGCAGCTGCGGAATTACGACGGCAGCGACGCGTCCAAGCCGATCTACGTCGCCATCCGCGGCAAGGTCTACGACGTGACCGCGGGGCGCGGCTTCTACGGGCCGGGGGGCGACTACGCGCTCTTCGCGGGGCGCGAGGCCAGCCGCGCGCTCGCCAAGATGTCCAAGGAGACCGGCGACGTCTCCGGCGACCTCTCGGGCCTCTCCGACAAGGAGCTCGGCGTGCTCGCCGACTGGGAGACCAAGTTCCAGGCCAAGTACCCCGTCGTCGCCCGCCTCGCCTGAAGTCAAATCATCGGCCAATCGTAGCCCAACACCCCTCCTCCTCCGTTGTCCTCGTGTAGCACCATCGTTTCCTCCTGTGGTCAGCTCTGTCTGTGTTACTGGCTACCTAATTAGCTGTACAATAATCTGAGGACGTGTTTGGCAAATAATTGGTGAATGGAAATACTGTGGTCAGTTAAGATTATTGAAGTGAATGGTCTGTATAATTGTCGATTGATTTATGCTTGAATTGGTTGTTTTCGGGCTTGTTTTATGTACTGTGACTGAATGGTAGCAAGCAATATGCAGAATGCCCAGCCTCCTGAAACATATTTGATGATGCTTGTTTAAAAAGGCTCACTCATTTCCATCGTGTTTGCAGTGCACTGGCCACTTTTGCACTTCGCTCCATAGCATAAGTCTTTTAACAACCTAGTTTATCCTAAAAACACTTATATTATGAAATAGTGGTAGTATTTGGGTATGTTGATGTCAGGATCTGCGCTTGCCTGCGTAATTAGTTATCCAATAATCTGAGGGCGTATTTGGCAATAGCTCGTGAATGGAAATACTGTGATAAATTAAGAGTATTGAAACGATGGTTGTTGTCTTCATAATTGCTATTTGAATTCACCTTTTGTTGCTGCTCCAAGGCTTGATTCGAGTACTATGACTGTATATGTAGGACTGAGAAAGCTCTCATCGTCCCTGGCCTACCCAGGACTAATTAAGCTCATGACCAAGGGATTGTTGGTTATTGAACTACCAGAGGACCAACGGCTTCAAGTCCCAAAATCTATACTACTATTATTAATATTAAACTATTAAACAAGCGAACATCACTTTCACTAGATGCATCCACTCAACATGACCCCAAATCATTCCAACCGCTCGATTTGACCCACCAGCCTAAATCTAACAGTACAGATTAACCAATTAGGTATCCCGTGTGCACTTAGCATTTTATATTGACTGAATCCTACTCCACCTTCACCCCGCGGAGGAAATTTTGGAACTAACCGATCAGAGCGCAGTCCCTGCAATCACGGAGGCCAGACGAAAAATAGAAACTAACCGATCACGCATCCCTCAACTGATCGCCCAGTCATGTTAAAAAAAAAAACGGATCGCCTAGTCTCCCTCGCCGCACGTTCGCCATCAGGATCTCTCGCCACAACGATCGCCACCAGGCGAGCCGCGTGGCTGTTACCAACGGCACCCGGTGGCAGCACGAGGTCTCAGTCTTGGCGCGCTCGCCACCCGACGGCAGCACAAGGTCTCTGTCCTGGACGGCGCCCACGCAGCCTGGTAACACCGTCGTCTTGCTGAACGGCGCCTTCACAGCCCGCCAGCAACGTAGTCACGGTGCCCTAGCCACCAGGCAGCACAACGTGTCCTGGACGACACCCTCTCCACCCTGCACCGCGCCGTCAGGTAGGAGGCGTTCAGCACCAGTTACTCTTCCTCCTGACAATTTCACAAAAAAACAATTTGGATTCAAGTTACTTAATTGCTTGCTCGCTACAGCTATTTTTCTATGCAAAAACCTCTCTAAATTCGAAATTTTATACACATAGATTGTTCTAACCTAAATTGAAGAAAATTGTCACCACGGAATATTCCATATCTTCATTATGGTTTAATAAACCTTGCAATCTTCTTAAGAGAAGCTGCTGACCTGCGAGAGCAGTGATCAATCAATCAATCAAGATGTAACAGTACACAAAGAGAGCATTAGAAGTTTCAATCTGAAAAGTATCATACTGAAAAGTTCGACTGACGTTGCTCTTACAGTTTGCGTGTTAAGAGCAGGCCATGTACAAAAGTAACAGATGCATTGACCAAGAACATACAGAACATGGCGATTCCTTTTTTTTCACATTCTCTCTTCCCTTCTCATGGCTGAACATACAGAACATATAAATTATTTTCTTCACCAAGAAGTAATACACTGACCCAATTACATCTGACTTAGACCTGCGAACCTAACCCCAAGACTTTCATGTCTAACGGGAAGTGAAAGTGCTGAACGCATTGACTAGCTTTACGTTATTCTCCTCATATGCTAATTGTGCGAGAATTAGTAGCTTATAACCATGTATCATGTATGTGATATCTGATCAATCGCTCCTGCAGGTTGTACAGATTTTATCATGCCAAATGAACTACTCCCTTTCTTTCGCTGTAATTGTCCTCACCCTATTATGTGCATAGATCAACAAAAACACCAAATCTAAGAAGGGAGTTATGAGAATGACCATGCATCAAAATTATATGCATCAGCTACTTAACCAATTTCTAAACATGAAGTGTAGGTCAAGTGTGATTTCCTTTTTTACACTAACAACATTAGTGGTTCTCTTAATCTATTCCTAAACATATATGTTTTGAACCAACACTCTCGAGGTTTTGGACACTTGAACTGAACCAGTGGGAGTAGATGATAAAAGGAATTATGTTTGTCCGACAACCAATAACACAGTTTTAAATAAATTTGTAAGAATTGAATTACTATTGTAGTACTGAAAGTAAATCAACTGAACTTTCTCAGACCCAGATAGTGACCACTTGAACCACATCAGAACACAAATAGAAGCATAAGACAAGAGATAATGATACATGACAAACCAAAGTGACACAGAAACCTTACCGTAGACTTAAGACAACTCTAGTCATCAACAAGAGGCTCACCAGCTGCACGAACAGTCTTTAGAACCATGGGACCATCCAAAGAACCAAGCAGAAGGTTTCCAATCAGCTTGACACTAATGTCAATATGAGATATATGACCCATCATTTCAAGCAATTGGTTCCAAGCATTGTTTTTCTCAGGGAGCTATCTTGTGACAATAAATCAAGATCAAGCTTTTTCATAATATAACCACAAACCTTCTGCCAGAAGTAAACAAGATCAGCGTCCCTCTGATTAACAACTCTCGAAAATGACGGCACTGAGTTATCTTCAACAAATGAAGTGTTGTCGTTGAAAGAACAAACTATGCCGAGATGTCGCCTAGAGGGTGGGGGGGATGAATAGGCGATTATAACTTTTCGGTTAAAGGCTTGATAATTGCGGAATAAAACTATGTGTTTAAATTAACAAGCCAACAACCTAAATGTACTAGGTTCACCTATGTGCACCAACAACCTATGCTAAGCAAGACAAGCAACAAGGTGATAGCAAGATAAAGAACTTCAAGCACGAAGGCTATCACAATGTAAATTGCATAAGTAAAAGCTCAGTTATAGAAATAACCGAGCCACGCGGAGACGAGGATGTATTCCCAAGTTTCTCCTTGTTAAGGGAATACATCTCGTTGGAGGGGTGTGAGCTCGCCACAAGAGGCCTACTCAAGATGCCACAAAGGCCTCACCCTATTCTCCAATGAACCGCACCCAAGAGTTTGGTTCACCTTCCACTATCGGAATCCTTCAAGGCGGATTCCGGAGCCCTTTTACACCGATCTTGGGGCACACACCCACAACTCAATTGGGGGCTCCCAAATCGTGCCGAAGCTTCACAACTCGAAGTCTTCGCGGCACCTCCAACCGTCTAGGGTATACAATGCACCCAAGAGGCACAAGCTCTTGGGAACATAATGCACCCAAGAGTAACAAGCTTCTCAACTTCGATCCCACGAATCTTCGTGGAGAGCACAACCCGATGCAACTAATGCAAAAGGCAAGAACACACTAAGTGGTCAAGTCCTTCACTCCAAAATCCAACCAAAGCAACTAATGCTATGGAGGGATTTAAGAGGAAGAACAAGGGGATGAACACAAAGCTTGTTCAGTGAGGGGATCCACTAGGTTCCCCTCACTTAGAGGAGAGATTGTTCGGTGGAAACATAGATCTAGATATCCTCTCTTGAATCCCTAAATTTGGACAAGAATCATTGGAGGGATTGAGAGGAATTGAGCTCTAAAAGATTTGCTAAAATGGAGGAGTGAGAGAGCAAAATGGTTCAAAAGAGCTAAAAAGCATTTGGGGAAGAAAGCACATTTAAATAGGTGCCCTGAGAATCTGGCTGTTGGGCTCAGTTTCCCGCAGGGTCGGTAGTACCGGCCCAAAGGGCGGTACTACCGCCCCACACAAAACTGCCCTCCAACGGCTCTCTCTGCAGATAAACCCGCACGGTCGGTAGTACCGGCCAAAATGGCGGTACTGCCGCCCCACACAAAAACAGCCTACCAAACGCAATCTGCGAAAACCCGCACGGCCGGTAGTACCGGCCAAAATGGCGGTACTACCGCCCCACACAAACGGCAAAGCTGCGAAAACCCGCAGGGCCGGTACTACCGGGTGGACTGGTAGTACCGATTGACCCGGTACTACCGGAACCACTTCCGGGCAACTTCCGGTAAAAAACAGAAGGGTCCAGTACCGAAAAACTTAAGCGGAAGTATCCCCGGTACTAGGCCCGGTACTACCGGCCATGGGCCGGCCGGTACTACCGGCTAGAACCCCGGTACTACCGGTCAGAGAAAACAGCCTGAAACTGAAAACGCGATAACTTTCACCCACGAACTCCGTTTTCGATAATCTTGGACTCGTTGGAATCGTCACAACGAGCACAAAAATAATATGTAGAGAAACATCATAGTCCAACAAGATATTATAAAAACAAATGGGGAAAGGTAAAAGCTCCTTTTTGCAAACCGAAAAAGCCGTACCTTTTGCAATTTATGTCCGAAAGAAGTGAAACCAATTTTGTTGGAAAGAGGACGACAAATGCTACCCTTGGAAATGGAAAACAAGCAATGGAGATTTTGCAAAGAAATGGAAGAGAGGAATCTTCCGCACGGATGAACCGGCAAAATCTCCAATATCGAAAACGCAATAGGGGACGCATATGAAAACCGTTTTCGGTGAACTTGGCCTTGTCATGACGAGCACGACAAGCACCAAGAACACACCACAATAAGAGACAAATAAGAACCAATAAAGATGATTGCATGGATGCAAAGGTTTGTGCTCTCTACGATGATACAATCACGAAATTCGGTCGAGAGCCCCTCTTGATAGTACGACTAACTATCTTATAACCCAGTCTTTCCACTAACAACATGAGTCCGGTAAAATAGAAACCCTATCAAGATCATACATTTGCCTTCGCATAATCCACTTGAGGTCGATGAAGACGATCTTCATCTCCTCAAGATGCACCACCTTTCTTGATTGCGCTTCGCTTGGTGAAGATTCACATGTTGCTCCCCCATACATCAAGATGGGAGAAGCACCTCTTCGGCATATCTTCACTTGGACTTGAGTGTTGATCAACACGCACTTAGTCTTGATCAACACATACTTTTCTTCCCTTAGCCTTGACTCCAACAAGTGGAGATCAAGCAATGCAAATGGACACACCTACAAATATAGCTCAATACAAACATTAGTCCATAGAGATTGTCATTAATTACCAAAACCACACATGGGAGCAACCATGCACTTTCAATCTCCCCCATTTTGGTAATTGATGACAATCCCTTATAAGAGGGTTTATATAATGAATTAAACAACCTTGCAAGACAAACAAGCAAGGATGCAAGCGCATTAAAGGCAAATGCAACAAAAGCATAAAACCCAAATTCCCTTAAACCTTTTAAACTTCTCCCCCATTGGCATCGATTACCGAAATGGGAAGAAAAATTTAGAGAGCCAATATAATATGAGTTCCTCCATAAAGTGTGCATTTCTCAAGATGTGAGTGGAATCAAATGCACATATCCATTGACGAATATTAGAGGAATTAAACTATATTGAGGATCCAAAGATTGCAAAAAGATGAAATTATTTTAAACATCTCCACAAAGGAGAAAAGCAATCGAAAAGATCCAAAGCGAGAGTTCTAAATAAAAATGGAGAAGCTCCCCAATGTTCATGCACTATTGAGGAGTGCACAAGTATGGCATCCTCGCTCCCCCAAAATCATCTAGAACACGCAACAAGTGCAAGAGTGCATAAAGCAAAAGCAAATCATAGCACTTGCACCAAAGATATGGTTGAGCCATAAGGAGATACCAATTTTCAAAGATTCAACATAAGATAGGCCCAACCGAGATAAAAGGAAGATCTTTATAAGGGTTTGTTCACAAGCTTAGGGATACCAATTGGAAACTAAAACCAATTGAAAATGCCAAAAGCTAGTGAGAGCATTTAGACGATAAAAATTCACAATGCTCACCATGGTAAGCATGAGGTAAAAGATCCTCAACAAAAACATGAGTGTGCAAAGATACCAATAAAAATAAGACAAGCACTCATGAGACAAATTTGGAGCCACCAAAGAATTATAGATAGAAATCAAGGTAGCTCACAAGAAATAGGATACTAACTAAAAGGTGACCTCTCTCATATGTATAGGTTTCTAAGTAGACAAATCATTGACGTTATACATCCACAAAGAAACTTGCACATATGAAATGGTCGAAGAGGAGGAGACAATGGTATCCAAGAGGGAAGTCATGGATATACAAAAGAGATTATTGCTTCAAAGCATAGCACAAAGCTCAAATTTATCTCATTGTATATAAATGAACTTCAAAAATATCAAAGACATCACACATATCACTAAGGGAACAAGAGATAGTGGAGATGCTTTGAGATAGGCAACAAGTATCACAAAGAAATAATACCAATTGAAGAAAAGGTTTTTGCAATTTCATCACAAATATCACAAAGATATACCAAGTGAAGGAAATAAGCCAAAACCACAACAATTGCACATAAAATCTTGCATGCCAAGAAGCAACCTACACAAGGTTGAGACTAGAAAAGTATGCATGAGATAGATACTTGTTACCGATATGACATTGGTGATGAAGAAGATGAGACTTTGGCAATCATCATAGCTTGACTCCTAAAATCACATGGTGAGAACACCTTCCTTATGGATGAGACAAGCCTCCAATGCATATCCATTGTACCTAAAACAAAATTCAAGCACAAAATGGTTCCCAAACTCATTGGGTCCCATAGTAGTTAGATAAACTACAATATATAGGAACCACTCCACATAAACATGTGCATATAGATATGAAATTGAATTTCATGCACATCTCAGCCGATTTAGGATTCGGTGGAGTATCCCCTATATATTGGAACTAGAAAGACAAACATGTCATATAATATATATATTAGAGAATATACATGTAAAGTCTTTCAAGAACCAAAAGAGATACAATTTGGACAAAACACCAAGTAAACCAAGAAGAGAGCACACCAAAGTGTGACACAAGAGGTTGTCTAAATTATATCAAAATCCAAATCAACACATGATTGAGGAAAAATCAAGTCAACAAATGATTGATTCCAAAACACATCAACACATGAAGTGTGATATCAAAAGGAATCAAATCAAACAACACATGAGAGATAAGACACCAATTGAAAATAAGATACCAACTAGGAGAAAAGATACCAAGAAGAGGTTAATACTTGACCGGAATCAAGTAAAGTAAAATAAAGCAAAAAGGTATCAAGACTCCCACAATAAGTATCAATTAAAACAAATATCTATGGAGGAGATATTAAATTCCAATTAATACTAATTGAAGGTACCTAGGCAAGGCCAATGAGCATATAAGATAAAAGAAAGACATGCTCAAAGGATTTTCTCATTCAAGGAGATACAACACAAAAACTAGGAATGAGAAAGCTAACTCCCAAGAGAGAGCAAGGTTACACTAAATAAACCAACCACCCTCTACACTTTTCATGATGGCACAAAGCATCAAAAGAAAAAGATTTGTCTTCCATAAACACATATGATAGAAATTAAATGCCAATTGAAAGGATCAAATATTGATAGATAGGATAGAGTTCTAAATAAAAAGGAATGCTCCCCCAAGATTCATGCATTATCTTTGATATTTGCATTTGAATACAAAATGCACGCACAAGGGATCATTACTCTCCATATTTTATTTACAACACTAAACACTACCAATTGAAAATTAGGATCCATGCAAGAGGCAAGGAAGACAACGGGAGTCAAACAACGCAAGAGACAATGTGAAGATGGTCTACAAAATCCACCACAATTACTAGTATCACTTGTCATGGACAAGGAGTATATAGAGATATTTCTCGGTGGTATATGGGAATGATGTTCAAGACCAACTTCACAACAAATAAGCATATGGCAAGAGATAAGAAATAAAACACCATATTTTGAAAAAATGTTTGTTGGTAGTTTCAACTATTCGAACCAACCGGCAAAGCCATGGTTAAAATAAAATGAAACAAATGGTTTCTCAAATAATATATGGAAATGCATATTAGAGAAAAACCACACCAAGCAAACTCACGCAAACAAGAGCCAAAAGATAACCAAAAGGAAAATTGGACCTTGTTCGACCAAACATGCCACATAGGAATGTGATAATTTATAATATCAAATCTAAGTGGCAAACCTCAAATGTTCACATTTTGTGGGATTGTAATATGCACATAGCTTATTACTCCCCCATAATGTGATAATTCATTTTATCTAAGCAAGAGGCAAATAAAACCAACTAGAGAAATTAATGGACATTGTAGAATTTGAATTTCTCATGACTATGACATACCACATAGTGACTAGATAATATTGAAATATCAATTCTAGGTGGTGTGCCTCATGTACACACATTTTTAGGTTTGTGACACTACTAGGAAAAGGCTTATAGGTAAGCCACATATCCGTGGCGCACTGGAATAACGGTGCGCCATGGCTAAGTATGCGTGGCGCACCGCTTTGGGCTGCGCCACGGACACTAACTTAGCCGTGGCGCAGGCCTCTAAGATGTGCGCCACGGCTAAGTTGGGCCCTGGCCGGCCGGCCTGTGCGCACTTAGGCGTGGCGCGGTAGAAACATGTGCGCCACGGGTAGGAGCGTAGCCGTGGCGCACCATAATACTCTGCGCCACGGCTAAGTGTGGGACCCGGTGCACATTTTTGGCGCCAATTTTACCCCACTTAGCCGTGGCGCACTGTGCCCCTCTGCGCCACGGGTAAGCGTGGGTCCCACCTTTACCATTTCTGGCGCGAATTTTACCCCACTTAGCCGTGGCGCAGGGCATTACGGTGCGCCACGGCTAGTAAATACTGGTGGCGCAGGGACACTATGTGCGCCACGGCTAAGCCTGGGTGCACTTTTTGGCTGTGCCACCACCCCACCACCCCCTTTTCTCCTTTCCTCTCCCTTCCTCCTCCCCACCTCTCATTCCAGATCTGCACGCCCCCCTTCCTCTCCCCACCTCATTTTCTTCTCTCTCTTCACATATTTTGCCACATAAATCTACTTATTTTCTTCATGTATATGTGAGGAAACATCTCCCACACCTCGTGCTCGATCCTCCTCCTCCGGGCGCTCTCTCTTTCGACGTCTTTGTTGGAAGGTGGGTGTATGTGATGGATGCATGAGAAGGCTTTGATGTGTGTGGTTCTATGTGATGGATGAGAAGGGTTGTGATATGTTTGTGGTTGTTGTTGTATATATATGCATGTGTGATGGATGAATTTGGTTGCATTAATTGTGTGATGGATGAAGATGTGTGTGTGGTTGCGTGTGTTTGCATATGTGTATGCCATGATCAAAATGATGAGTTGCCGATGTGCTCGCCGAAATGTAGATTCATTTCCATTTCAGCGAATTTTCCGGCACTCCTAGGGGCAAAAAATTAGCAAAGGTCATGCCGAATTTTTCCGTGAAATATTTTGTTTCTAATATAATTCTTTTGTTCTATATGTAGAGCGTAGCCGACAATGGTCATCATGATGAGCGAAAGTATTGTTGCTAGATATTTGAAATATGCGACGGCCGTGATGGTTAAAAACAACGACACCGGGATAAAGTGTCCGTGTCGAACATGCAAACTCGGCACCGTGCTCGATCCTTTTTCCGGCACATTGCAGGAGCATCTGCTTAGGAAAGGTTTTATGGATGACTTCAGTTACGAGGATGATGATGAGGACGTCCGTGGGGGCGCGGCGGGAAATGATCAGGAAGATGATGATCGAGGCGCCTCCCGATTATGATGACGAAGAATATGTCGGGCATGATGATGAAGAAGAAGTCGATGTAAACGGTGGAGAAGACGCGGGCACACCGACGCTGCTAACTTCAGTCGTGCGGGACCCTCATGTTCAAGAATTGCTTCTCAAAAAGTCGAGTAACGCTGCTAGAGAGGCTAAGTTGGCGCAGCTGGACATAGACTCGAATGCTCCGTTGTATGCGGGATGTCGGCCCGAGGATACCCGCTTGAAAGTAACGCTCATGGCTCTGCAGATGAAGGCAAAACACAAATGGACAGACGCAAGCTTCGACGATAACTTGAAATTTTGGCACGATCGTCTTCCTGAGGGGAACACGTGTCCTAGTAGTATCGAAGAGGCCAAGAAAATCGTGTGCCCTTTTGATTTACCGCACATCAAATACCACGTTTGCATCAATGATTGCTTCATTTATCCGGAAAATGACGCGGAGACAACTGCATGTCCGGTGTGCGGCGCTGCTCGATACAAGAAAGGGAAAAAGAAAGCTCCTCGGAAAGTGGTATGGTACCTTCCGATCATTCCTCGTCTGCAGCGGCTTTTCACAGATCCTAAGGAAGCAAAGTTAATGCGCTGGCACGCGGAAAGGAATAAGCCGGAAAACGAAGAGACAGATAAGACGCTGAGACACCCTTCAGATGCTAAGCAGTGGGAAGCGTTAGACTTTGAATACCCAACTTTTGGGAACGATCCAAGAAACGTCAGGTTGGGCGTGAGCACCGATGGGCTCAATCCGTTTGGCAACCAGAGCAGCACACATAGCACGTGGCCCGTGTTTGTATGGATATACAACCTACCCCCATGGTTGTGCATGAAGAGGAAGTACATTCACATGAGCATGCTAATCCAAGGGCCGAAACAACCAGGAAACGACATCAATCTGTATCTGCAGCTCTTGAGAGATGAGCTACACAAGATATGGAATGTAGGGGTCAGCACATGGGACGCCGTCGCGGAAGATTACTTCCCTATGAGAGCCGCGTTGATCACGACGGTGCAAGACTATCTCGGTTACGGATATATCGCAAGCCAGGTGGCACACGGACACTGTGCATGCGTTAGGTGCATGGACGATACAACATAAATGCAGCTAGAGAAAGATCCCGGGTCTTCAAAAACAGTGTTCACGGGACATCGAAGGTGGCTTCGCAGGGACGACCCGTGGAGAAACCGCAAAGAGCTGTTCGATGGTACCGTTGAGATCCGAAGAGCCCCACGTAAGAGGAGCGGCGAAGAAATTGACATGCTGTTGAGAAGCTGGGATGAGTGCCCTCCGCCGGGGAAGAAGCAAAAGGCTACGCCACCACTGCTGAAGGTATGGAAAACAAGGTCTGTTTTCTGGGACTTGCCATATTGGAAGATCCTCGAAACACCTCATAGCCTTGATGTCATGCATATCACGAAGAACGTGTGCGAGAGTCTGCTTGGCACCCTTCTCAACATGCCGGAGAGGACCAAAGATGGGCCGAAAGCAAGAAACGACCTAAGATCATTGGGCATCAGGAAAGATCTCCACGGAGGACGCCCTAACGATGATAATGATCTGTCCGAGGAGGAGGAGATGGAAGGTCGTCGAAAGGGCAAAAAGGCGAAACAGAATGACTATTACTGCCCTCCTTCGTGCTTCACTCTAAGCCAGAAGGAGATCGAACAGTTTATCAAGTGCCTTCTCGGAGTGAAATTTCCTTCCGGTTACGCGGGGAAGATAAGCAGATATCTGGACGTAGCGAAACAAAAGTTCAGCGGGATGAAGTCTCATGACTGTCACGTGCTGATGACGCAGATACTTCCAGTTGCACTCCGAGGGATAATGGACCCACACGTCCGCCAAACGCTATTGGACCTATGCAACTTTTTCGACGTCATCTCTCGAAAGTCGATCAGCATGAAGAAAGCCGTAAGGCTACAGGAAGAGATCATTGTGATACTAAATGAGCTTGAGATTTACTTCCCTCCCGCATTCTTCGACGTTATGGTGCATTTGCTGATCCATGTCGTGGATGATATCATCCAGCTCGGGCCGATGTTCCTGCACGGCATGATGCCGTTCGAAAGGATGAATGGTGTCATCAAAGGATACGTTCGTAACAGGGCAAGTCCAGATGGAAGCATCGTCCAGGGCTATCTCACCGAAGAGTGCATCTCTTTCTGCACGAATTTTCTAGATGTCGAGAACCATGTTGGTCTGCCCGAAAATAAGCACATTGGCAGGCTCGATGGAGCAGGTCACAAAACAGGCAGGAGGGAACTACAAGTGGACGACTCTGGCCGACGCGCCGACTTTGACAGTGCAAACTTTGTAGCGCTAAGACACATACAAGTGGTCGATCCTTGGTTGGAAAAGCACAAAAACTTTATTGAGAAGAAGTACAGTGAACGTGGTCAGCATCGAACGGACGTCGAAATAATCAAAGAGCACAACGCCACCTTCACACGTTGGTTCAAACGCCACCTTCTAGATAATCCTCCGTCAATGACTTCCGCAGAAGGAAAACTCATATTCCTCTTGTCACAGGGCCCTGCGCCCAACCTGATGACATATCAGGCATACGATATCAACGGTTACACGTTCTACACGGAGGAAAAAGACAGGAATAGCGAATATCAGAACTCAGGGGTAACGATGGAATCCTTCACCGGTGACGTCAAAGAAAGGTACTATGGAAGGATCGAGGAGATCTGGGAGCTGGACTACTCTGGAGACAAGGTGCCGATGTTCCGTGTCAGATGGGCTAAGAGCGTCAGTCCAAAAAAAGAAGACGGATATTTCACCACCATGTCTATACCCGAAGCCTCCAAGTCTGCTGCTACCGCGAGCGTCATCGCGAAAACTGAACCGTGGGTACTGGCTAGCCAAGTTGACCAATGCTTCTTCATCACCGACCCGACAATGCCTAGCCGTGTTGTCGTGAGAAGAGGAAGAAGGAGCATCATCGGAATGGATGGAGTCGCCAACGAGCAAGATTTTGACCAGTACGGAGACCCAAAGATGGAAGATGACGACAACGACGACGAAGAAACATACACCACAAGAAGAAGTAGGACAACACTACCCAAGTCAGGTGGTCTTCCGTTCGCAAGAAGAAGTCGAGATGTTCCGGGTCTAAATTATTCAACCGCCACCAAGAAGGGAAAGAAGATTGTGAAACGGTAGCTAGATGGTGTGGGAAATACGACGCTTGATTTTGTAACCCTAGGAATTAATATTATAAATTAAGTATCCTAGAATTTGTAATCCAAATATTAAGTATTTTTAATATATTAAATAGGAATATGATATGTGTAATCCTACCTTAATATTAAATTTTTTAAAATCATAAATTGGAATACTATATCACATTAAATATTATATGAATGTCTTAAATGAAATGCACAAAAGGAAAAAATAAAAGAAAATGAAAAATTAAATGCAAAAAGAAAATATAAAAAAACTCCTTAGCCGTGGCGCAGGGAACTTACCCTGCGCCATGGGTAACTTACCCGTGGCGCAGGTTAGTGACCCTGCGCCACGGCTATTCTACGTACCCGTGCCGCATGGGAGTGGCCGTGCGCCACGGGTAAGTTAACCTAGATCTAAAATTCGCGCGCGCCCGAACCGTTCGCCAACTCCCTCCACCGCATCATCCTCTCCTCCCACCGCTCGAGCGCCAGTCTCTCACCGTCGCCGTCGCCCCCTCGCCTCCATGGAGCACCGCCGCCGCCCGTCGCCGTCGCCCCCTCGCCTCCACGGAGCACCGCCGCCGCCCCGTCGCCGTCGCCCCCTCCACCTCCCACGAGCATGAGCGCACCGGCCCGGAGCTCCTGCCCCGCGCCTCCTCCAGGTCGTGTGCCACCCCGAGCACCGCCTCCACGAAGCACCGCCCCCGCCCCGTCGCCGTCTCCCCCTCCTGGCCGTGGCCGCTGCTCTGCCGGTGGCCGCTGCTCCTCGCCGGATCAAGGTGACCCGGTCCCTCCTCCTCCTCCTCCTAATTATAGTCGATTTAGCTAGGGTTTCCCACTAGTTGATGCAACAATCGGTAGATTTAGACCACAGATGATCTGATGATCTGCCACATTTTTTTAATTTTTTTCATATTGATGTTCCTCTGCCATATTGATCTGATCGAATTTAGGGTTAGTGTTAGTGTAGCAAAATGAAATGCAAAATTAAAAATGAAATGCAAAATGAAATTAGGGTTAGTGTTATTGCTTCTGCTTGCTGTTAGGGTTAGGGTTAGGGTAATGATTGGAGTTTAGGAAAAACTGAAATGGAAAATGAAATTTGAATTTTTTGGCAAAATTCTGGCTGAAATGCTCTACAATTTTTGAAAAACTCAAATCAACTCTTATTTAGCTGAAATTTTTACAGTAGGTCAACAATAGTTATACATTGCTCTTGTAAAAATTTCAGAATTTTCAGAGCTTGTTTGGTTCACCAAAAAATTTGAAAACTGCTGCTGCCAGGTTGCTCCTCTAATTGTGTTTTTGATGTTGCTTGCAGGTTGTGGTGGTGGTGTTGCTTGCTGCTGGTAGGGGTGCTACATTTGCTTGCTGCTGGTTAAGTTGAAGCAAGGTAGGATGCATGTGATGGAATCCGGAGTTGTGTGCCGGTTTATTTTTCTTCAATGTTATACTGCCGGAGTTGTGTGCCGGTTTATATGTGTGATGAATGTTTCTATATTGCCGGAGTTGTGTGCCGGTTCGTCTGTGATGAATATATGTTTATATGTGTGATGAATGATTGTATCTTGCCAGAGTTGTGTGCCGGTTTTATTGTTGTAAATTTGCAGGGATTTTATATGAGTGCCGATGTTTTGCCGAAATGTCGATTTATTTCCGTTTCGGCAAATTTCCGACACTCCTATGGCCAAAAATTAGCAAAGGTCATGCCGAATTTTTCCGTGAAAAATTCGGCATGACCTTTGCTAATTTTTGGCACTAGGAGTGCCGCCGGAAATTTGCCGGAACGGAAATGATTCGACATCGGCATATATTTTTTGTTTCTTTTAACTAACATGTTCCATTTTGTTGTCAAACGCAGAACACATGGCTAACAACGATGAGGCCGGAGCTTCTCGGAAGTTAAGCGTGGAAGAACTAGCGAGAGAGAACAACGCGGACTTCTGGAGCTTCTACAATGAGCCGACAGGGGATGTTGCCCAGGACGCTCATGTTGCCGAGGATGACCATGACGAGACCACCACTAGTGGCGCCGGGGATGGCAACAAGACCACGGATGGCGGAGAACGCACAGATGGTAGCCAAGCCAAAAAGGCTAGGAAAGAGAGGAGCAAGAACAAGGTCCGGGCCTTGAGGCAAGCGATCACCGAAGTGTCCCCCGATGGGGCGCCTCTAGAGCCTACAGGGGTCGCCGGAGGGTATGGCCTCCAAGTGGCATGCATCCTTCGAGATGTCGTCCCGGTCTATGAGGATAACATAAGGGATGCTAGTAAAGAGGGTTTGCGCCTCCGCCTCATCAAGAGGCTGCACGAACGGTATGAGTTCCCACCGGCCTACAGGGCCGATGAAGACGGTAACCATGATATGAAAAAACTCAATGCCGTCAACAACTTTGCCCTCACGAAGATGAGCAAGGCCTTGGCCAGTTGGAGAACTAGGGTCAAAAAATTGATCGAAGACGATAAAAGTCCCGAGGAGATCTGGAACAAGGAGCGGGTCAACGAAGAAGACCTTAGGATTTTCCGGGGCAGGCTCGGACTACCTGTATCCAAGAAAATGAGTGAATGGGGGAGGTGGATGAACTCGAAGAATGTAGGTCACCACCATCTCGGAAGTGGTGGTTATTTCGCGGCAGAGCCCAAATGGGAGAAGCAGGACGCTGAGTGGGCAGAAAAGGGCATAGAGAACCCCTTCGCCAAAATTAAACACAAGCAGACTAGAAACTTTGTCAGGGCTCGGTTCACGGAGGACCCGGTTACCAAGGAACTTACGACGGATCCCGCAGTCGTGAAGTTCCAAAAGGCTCTGGAGGAAGTGGAAAAGTCTAGAGCCACGGAAGAAAGCTCCTCCCAGAGTTCGACGAAGCCCGTGTGGGACACTCCATTCAACGCGGCGTTGAACAAGGTCAAGGGGCGGGATATGGACAAGCCACCGTCAGGTGGCCGTGTTGTCGGCCATGGCAAGGTCCTATGGTGTGACTATTATGCCGAGGACAAGGACACACGAAAGGAGAGGACGAAGCGCAAGCAGGAGGATATAGTCAACGAACTAGTGGCCAAGGCGTTAGCCGGTTTCCTTCCTTCCGTCGTGACCTCGGTAACGGATTGGATCGACGGAGGTCGACAAGGGCCGTGTCCAGTGCCCAACTTTGGAGGCAACACGGCGGACAACACCTTGTCGGCGGCTTCGTCCGTCAACACCGCGCCGCCACCTCCACCTGTCCAGGATACTCCACCGGTCCTCACCATGCCGTCGCCTACTCCGGAGAATTCGCCGGCCGGCACCGCGCCAAGCGGTGCCCACTCCGACTCCTTGTCTCAAGCTGTCGGCGGTGTCTCGACAATGGCCGAGCTCGACGCCCTCATGGTATATAAGCGTCATAGGCTCAGCGCATATTACTTCATCCATTTTTCCTTTGCCTTGCATATCTAACGCCGTACATGCATGTTCTTCGCAGGGAGACACTAGATGCACTCTCCTACACCATGTGAATGGAGAGTTGAAGGATGTTGCTAGGGCTACCATCGTTGCGCCCAAAAATCGCATGCACCACAACAGGCCGATACCAGATGGCTTCTTCAAGGTCTCACTGATTAGGGTGTTTGCGGGCTGCGATGAGGTGGATCCTCCTGTTCAACCCGTGGGAGCCGAGGACCACCTGCTCCTCCGTGAATGCATCCCCTGGCCCATGATGTGGCCGAAAACCCAGATCCGTATTAGCCCAGACACTCCACACACAACACCGGAAGTCAGGTTGGGGCAAAACCCTGTCAAGGCCAGCGCACCAGCACCACCACAACTGAAAGAGCCTGCGGCACGGGAAGATGACATCTTCGATGACTGCTACATCGATGATGACCGCTGCGAAGACGGAGGATTCATGGCTTCTCTTGATGAACCGTCAAGTGCTCCGCACACTCACGAGCCCAGTCAACCAGATAAAGCCGCGTGCATGAAGCGTCTGTTCGATTCTCAAGAGACGCCTCCAGCCGACGACTTCACGCAGAAAGAAGCATCACAAGCTATCCTGAGCCCCAACACACTACTTGGAACCTGTCGTGAAGCGCTAGCGGCCGGAGGAGGCATCCCTTCAAAGCCTAAGAAGGCACGGAAAAGAACTAGGAAGAGCGACTATGCATCCGGCAGCCAGCCCGCTATGCCTCCAAAGCCGCAGCAGGGTGCCGGCCATGGCTCGAGCAGCCAGCCTCCCATGCCTCCGAAACCGATCTGGTTTAAGGACGGGCCAGGAACCAGCAAAGATGTTATGCAGCAAATACATATTGCGGGCCTACCGATGGTACCGCGTGATGTGCTCAGCCTCATGAGTGGGGATATGCAGATGCTGCATGAGCGTGTTCTGACACGAGAGCTGGATCTTCTTAAAATGAAAGATCCAACACACCCACACCCGCTTTTCACTGCCAAGGTGCCAGAGGGAGTTGATGGCTTTTGCATACAAGAGCCGGCTGATTTGCTGTTCCTACGGTTTGATGACATCTTCAAGATGTTTAACTTGAGGCGGCTCCATCCTCACTTAGTCCGCTTATTCTGTCTCAGTATGGCCCACCAAGTCCAAAAAGAGATCGGGGGCGTCGCAATAGTGGACCCCTACTACATGATCGAGACCAACTTCAGAAGCCATCAAGGCTGGCAATTTATGTCAAAACACCTCGAAGAAATCATGGTGGAGAATAAGTGGAAGGATTACATTCTCTTGCCCTACTATCCCGAGTAAGTACTCATTCTCTACTCTGTCTAAATTAGTTTTGTATCATTGTTTTTCTAACACTCTGTCTAAATTGTTGTTTTGCCCAGAGACAAGTATTGCGTCCTGCTCGTTCTTTGCCCGGCTTATTCCCTAGTAACATATTTGGACTCGGGTAGGGAGCACAAACCGAAAGACTACACCAACCTCAAGAAGGCTTTGGATAGTGCTCTAGTTGGCTTCACTATGAGGGGAGGCATCCTCAAAAGGAAGAGAAAGGGAAGAGGAGGTATTGCCATATTCCACCATATTGTCAACTTTGCTTGCGTCACGCAACCAAACAACAACGAGAGGGATGCCTACTACGCCATCCACCAGATCCGTGCCTTCGTACGGGATGCAGACCAACTCAAGTTGCCAGAACAACTACAACGCTGGGCCGAGAACTTGGCGACGATCCAAGATCTTGATCTCCGACAAGAATTCTATCGCATCCAGGAGACGTTCGCGCGGATCATACTACACGATGTCTGCACCGTTGGAGGCAAGTTCTACTACGACGGCGCTCCACTCGATAATGCGGAGGTGGAACGACGTTTAAAGGCACAAGGCGACATCCAGCCCTTCACGAAAGACGGCGTCCGCCCCTTCCCGGCCCCGAAGACCGTCGACGCCTAGCTATCTTATGCTTGTCTTAGGTTATGTTCCAACAATGGATGGAAACACGTGTTGTAATTAAACCTTCTTTAGTTTGTAATGTGATGTTCGAACTTGCTACTCGATACCGCTCGATGTATATATATGATGATCCGTGATATATTTTCAGTTATAGTGCATGTGTGATCTATGTATTTTGTATATTGTTCTGCAATCTGTATTAACATCTGTATTAACAACTGTATAAATACCCGTATAAATATCTGTATAAATACTATATTTTCTGTATATAAAAAAATACAGAAAAACTTAGCCGTGGCGCACGACAGAAGGTAGCCGTGGCGCACCCTAGCCGTGGCGCACGAGTAAGAGGTGCACCACGGGTACTTCCCCTTAGCCGTGGCGCAAGATAGACATGTGCGCCATGGGCCATACTCGTGGCGCACATCTGTGCCTGCGCCACGGGTAAGTGTGGTTACCCGTGGCGTGGCAATCCGTGGCGCAGGCCCCTGCGCCACGAGTAAGCCATTTTGGTGCGCCACGTGTAGCGCTGCGCGTTCGGTTAATATGGTTAATTCGGTTCATTTTATACGGTTATACGATAAATACAGTTTTGATACTTCGGTTAATACGGTTTAATACGAAAATACGGTTCGGTTTCGGTAATAATCATTTAGTTTCGGTTTGGTTTCGGTTATAACCAAACTAACCACAGTTGACGCGAATTTTGAGTAACACATAAATTTTCTAGCCATATATTTCAGTTTAATTTTTTGTATGACCAAGCTATAGATATTTTGTAAGAGATAGAAGCAAAAAACTAATAAAATTTCGGAAAAAAGCAAAAAAATATACTACTCCTGGGAGTTGAACTCGTGACCACTGGTAAGAAACATATGTTTCCACGTCCTACCAATAGGCCAGCTGAACTTTAGTGAATTATGTACACCGTATACTTTATATAACAGTTTTGGGTAAAGTTGGACAGGACTTCGGACGTCAAATTATTTGATGTACCGGGCATTTCGGTTTTTTCGGTTAACCATGTGGTTTTTCGGTTTAAAACCGAATTAACCATATGTCATATGGTTATCACTTTTGCTAACCGTAACCTAACCACTAACCGTAAAAACCACAATTTTGGTTACGGTTTGGTTTTTTCGGTTCGGTTTCCGGTTTCGGTTCGGTTATGTGAAGCCCGCCCACGGGTAAGCTTTTCCCTAGTAGTGTGGGGGGAAGCGAGCGCAGCACCCCATCTATCGTGAATTCATCCATCATCAAGTAGTCCCAAACAAGCACTAGACGGTGATGAATCTCATGCATCTTCCTCAAGTGTTGTTCCAAACAAGTGTTTTCTTTCATCTTGAGTGAAAGAAACTCATTCAGATTCTCAAACCTCGCAATTCTGACTTGTGCTATGAACCTATTTTTCAGTTCATCAACAATCTCATTGGCACGCAAGTCTTTGAATTGACTACTCAGGTCAGAATTCATGCAGGTGCACATCAACCACTCAACTTGTAAGTAAGTGGTTTCTTGGCGAAGCCATTCTATGTGCTCTTCCTCATTTGCAGAAATGTTGGGTTTATCTCCTATTGGTTCTTCTAGCACGTCAAGCAAGTCATTGGCATGTAGGACTTCACACAAAAGCAGGTACCACTCGATAAAGTTTGACCCATCTAGACGCAGCACCTCGGCCATGAAAAGATGACCATAGTCGGCCATGATCTACAAGGATTTTTGCAAAGACATCTTAGGACTTTTGTTTATGATAATTTTAGTTCATCTTAATCAAAATTACTATATGAACTCCCACTAAACTCAACATCTCTCTGGTTGTTTAGTGACACACGATCCAAATCCACTACACCACGACCGATCATCACGTGAGATGATGTAGCTTCAATGGTGAACATCACCATGTTGATCATATCATCCATATGACTCGTGTTTAACCTTTCGGTTCTTGTGTTCCGAGGCCATGTCTGTACATGCTAGGCTTGTCAAGGAAACCGTAGTATTTCCGCGTGTGTAAATCTGGCTTACACCCGTTGTATGCGAACGTAGAGTCTATCACACCCGATCATCACGTGGTGCTTCAAAACGACGAACTTTTGCAACGGTGCATACTAGGGGAGAACACTTTATTATCTTGATATTAACGTGAGAGATCACCTTATCATGCTACCGTCGCGATCACATCTAAGCAAGCAATAAGGTGCATAAAAGGATTAACATCACATGCAATTTCAAAAAATTGTGATATGATATGGCCTTTCTTCTTGTGCCTTTGATCTCCATCTCCAAAGCACCGGCATGATCTCCATCATCAAAACACCGGCATGATCTCCATCATTGTGGCGCCACCATCATGGTTGTGTCCACCAACTATTGCAACTACTACTAGTGCTACTCTTAGCAATAAAGTAAAGCAAATTACATGGTGATTCAATGACACGCAGGTCACATAAAATAATAGACAACCATATGGCTCCTGCCGGTTGCCGTACTCATCGACATGCAAGTCGTGAAAGATTACAAACATGATCATTGCATATATTATCACAAATCACATATTGGCCATACCACATCACAAACCCTGCAAAAACAAGTTAGACGTCCTCTACTTTGTTTATGCAATTTTTATGTGGCTTGGGTCAACGAGATAGAACCGTTCTAATCTACACAAAAACCACAACAATGATATAGAAGTTGCTTATTTACTCATCCTTTTTAAAGGCCTTCAATTGCAAATCGCATCTCACCATAGCTAGAGAAACAGACACCCGCCAGCCACTTATGCAATACAAGTTGCATGTCAATCGTGGAACCGGTCTCTCGTGCGTGGACGAGAAAGTTGGTCCGGGTCGCTTCAATTCAACCATCCAACAAGATACGAAGTACACGCGAGAAGGTCGCAACAAAAATATCAACGCCCACAACTCCTTGTGTTCTAATCGCACCAACATCTACGAATAGATCTAGGCTCTGATACCACTGAAGGGTTCGTTGCATAGAAAACAAAAAAATTTCCTACGTAACAAGCGGAAGAAACCCAACGGATCTAGATCTATTAGACGAAGGTAGAGAAGATGAGAGCCAATATCTTACCCTCGAAGAATGAACAAAGCCTTTTGTCGATGAAGGGGTTGGTCTGTCGATCCCCGCAACTAGACTCATCTAGTCGCGAGGAGATGTATTATCCACGCGATCCAAGATCCAATCCGATGAAGCACCGCATGAGCAGCACCTCCGCGGTATCCACACGTACAGCTCGATGAAGACTTCCTCTCCTTGATCCCGCAAGCGAGGAGGAAGTGGCTCGTGAGATCCCAGCAGCACGACGGCGTGGTGCTGGAGATGGCGGAGGTTTTCCCTTGGACAGGGCTTCGCCAAGCCGTGTGCACGAGAGAGAGGAGGGAGGAGAGAGGGAGGGTGCGGCTAGGGTTTGAGGTGGCCAGGGCTTGGACCCCTTGTGCCGCACCCCCTCCCCACCTTATATAGGAGGCGGCTAGGGCAAGGGTGGGGCGCCGGCCCTAGGGCTTGGGTGGCTTGGTCCCCAAGCTAGGGTTTGGGGCGCCTCCCCTTGGGCCCCTTGGCCCTTAGCCGCATGGGCCTAGGAGGCTGGTGCGGCCAGCCCATGAGGCTGCTGCACCACCCCTATGGTCCATGTGGGCCCCATACTCCTATGGGCCCCACTTCTAGACTCCTCTAGAACCTTCTAGAATATTCTGGTACCCTGCCGGAAAATTCCCGGAACTTTTCCGAAGCCCTGGAAACAACTTTCCTTATATGAATCTTATTCTCCGGACTCTTCCGGATCTCCTCGTGACGTCTAGGATCCCATCCGAGACTCCGAATCACCATTCGTTCATACCATCAAATATCTCAAGCCCTAGCTACATCGGAGCCTTAAGTGTGTGACCCTACGGGTTCAAGAATATGCAGACATGATCCGATCAATAATCAATAGCGGGACCGGGATGCCCATATTGACTCCTACATATTCAACGAAGTTCCTTATCGATTGAACCACGATGCCGGAGATTCTTAATCTCGTATACGATTCCCTTTGTCTCACCGATATTTAACCTGTCCGAGATTCGATCGTTGATATCTCCATATCTAGTTTCATCTCGTTACCTGGCAAGTTCTCTTTACTCGTCCATAATATAGGATATCCGTGATTAACACTTAATCACATGGTTGCAACCTTTCTGATGCTATATTACCAAGAGGGCCCAGAGATATCTTTTCCGTCACAAGGAAGGACAAATCCCACTCTTGATTCATGTCACCCAACACATACCATCGGAGATACCTGAAAGCCACCTTTATAATCACCCAGTTACGAAGTGACGTTTGATGTCCACAAAGTATTCCTCCAGTAAACGGGAGTGATATAATCTCATGGTCTAAGGAAACTTTACTTGGCATATACTAAAAGCGTTGACAATGAAACTGAGTGACACGATCATTTGCAACTCTTTATTATCGGGTCTTGTACATCACATCATTACTCCTAATGATATGACTCCGTTATCAAGTGACTATAACAAGTCCATGGTTAGGAAACTCTAACCATCTCTTGACTAACGAACTAGTCTAGTAGAGGCTTACTAGGGCACCTGGTTGTTTCTATTCCACACATGTATTATGTTTCCAATTAATACAATTATAGCATGGATAATAAACTATTATCATAAACATGAATATGCTAATAAACCATTTTATTATTGTGTGGCACCCCGATCCAGATGATCGAGTCACCCCATATACCAGTCCCAGAAACACTGGATATATGTCAACTTGATAACAAAGGCATAACCAAATACATACATAGGGCTCCGAGTTCGGACATACATAAGGTTACAACACGGGGGTGAGGCTCCAGCGCTCGCGCAACATGCGCACACAACGGTATGTACATTATTTATCCAACATCGAGCCTCTAGCGGAAGCAGCAGCGGAAACGTAGATAGTAGCGTGGCGATAGCGGCCTTATTCCACGGGGTCCTGCCTGGGATACGGGTTCCTAGTTCTCGTACAGCGGGTACTCGGCGTCGGGAGCAACGGAGTCTGGCCACATGAGAAGCCAGGTAAGTACTTGAAGTACTCGCAAGTCATTAGCTCAAAACCAAGCAAGGTCTATCTATATGGCATGGCATAAGTTCGGAAAGTAGCATGGCATGAGTTGGGTACAAGGGGGAGTCCAAGCTTAACGGTTGGACATAACTTACCTACTTACCTTTGAAGGGGTTTTAATGATACCAAGTGAGATTTCACTTTCCACTCAACAACTCACAACCACACTAGGCTTCCCAGCCTTTAGCCAACTCTGGCTTACTCTTTCCGTTGTCACTGGTTTGCTAGTCTTATCATAATAGTTTCTCCATGTTCGACTGGACTGACTCTTAGTGTGACCCGACCCAAACTTCGTCCCATAACCTAGGGACAAGGCTAGATTCTAGATGTACACTCTCGAGAGGTTGCAACATTTACCCATACGCTGAAGTCTAGGTTTGTACCGCCGGTACCGAAGTACTAGAACCCATCATGGCGACAGCACAAACCCACACTTCCACCGCCGTTTACTCCACCCGGACACTCCCTGTGTAGCCACCGACACGTCCCCTGGGACCACGTCTTATGACGAAGTGAATCCGGCACGTCCCCAACGAATGAGCGACGCCTAGCTCCGGAACCTTCGCAAGACTAGCCCCGACCACAAAGGTAACCGACTAGACTTGCCAAAAGGGTGGCGTCAAAGGAGGCTAGATGGAATACTCGGCCATGGGTCGCCCACGTGAACGACGCATGGTGTGCTGGTGTGTTTGGTGAGTGGAACTATGTGACTCAATCTAGTCGAGGGAGGTGGTTATCTTCTTAGTCAAATTCTTATTTCAGTTTCCAACATGATTCAAGCAACACAAGCATAAGCATGAAACAACAATAGCATATAATAGCATAATACTTGTAAGCAGAGATAACAGTGTCTCAATAATAATAATACCTGGGTGACTATGGCGGGCAACCCGGCCGGTGCCACTCGGGGGTTAGTGTTCCCAGAATAATATTTCAAACGGATGACGGTGGCGGGCAACCCGGCCGGTGTCACCGTAAAAGAATGAACCGAAAAGCACTCATAAAAATGAGAGAGCATCCATTACACTCGAGGGTTATCCCGACGTGGTGTCAGAAATCTTGGCAAAAAGAACCAAATGGAAAGTCAGCTCCCAAGCGTCGCAGTCCGGGTGGTCTATGCCAACCATATTTGACGGAGGGACAAGGCAAATAACTCTTTTGGCAAATGCCCCCAACTCCGAGGATCATAAGACGACATTCGTCTGTTCCTCACCTCGGCGCAGAGGAAAGACCCAAACAAAGCCTCGCAAGCGCGAGACGCATAGTTGTAATAATCTCCCCCATTCCTTCGATTGAGGCGGTTCCTCCGGCCATTGTCTAGGGAACGGGAGTGCGGCACATATAGCAATTATAAAGTACTACACAATTAATAATGCAATATGGCATGTGAGGTGCAATATCAATCCACTTGAGCAATAGATTTAAATTCTAGGGTTTGACCAAGTTTGAGATTGAGTTAATGGCTTGCCTTCAGGTTCGGGAACAACTCCTATTTCGTCGGGAAGGTCGGAATCTATCCAAAGGAACATGAGATAGCGTCAATACCCCTCTTATGCCATCGAATAAAAACCAAAGGAAATAAATTCCAAAAATTTATTTTCTTGTTTCAATGGAAAGAGAATTTCATAACAAAGCCAGCAAAATTGGTTTCACATTTTCTGAGCATTTTTGAGGGAGATATTGTCTTCCAAAGTTCAACCAAAAATATGTCTATTTTTAACAAAAAAATAAACAGAAAACAAACAGGAAAACTGTTCAGAAAAGTTTAAAACCCTGACAGTGGAACCCACTGGTCAGTGTTTACCGAAAAGTTTTCTTTTCTTTTTGGAGGCGGGAAACAGAGCGGAGGGGACGGCGAGGTTCCGGCGACTCACCGGCGGCGGCTCCCTGCGGCTAGGGCACGGGGAAGGGACGGAGAGGGAGCAGAACGGCTCGGGGAAGGGGTGGAGCAGCTCGTCTGGGCACTGGTGGTTGCTGGAGAGCTCGGGTGGCAGCAGAGCGTCCTCTTCGGCGGCGGCGGCATCGGGTTGACGATGCACTCGTCGAATCCGGCCACCAATCACTCCGGCGAGCAGGGCATCGACATCACGGTGATCTGAGGAGGCTCTGGGTGGAGGGAATCGACGAACGGGGCCCCTCTGGCGAAGAATTTGTCCACGGCCGAGGCGGCTAGGGCAAATCGGTCGCCGGAGTTGCGGTGCTCGTTGAGCTACGATTGGGGCAGGGGAGAGTCGTGGGGTGGCTAGCAGCTGGGTGAGGTGCTCTGGAGGCCGAGGGGGGGTCGATTTATAGGCCGTCCACGCGGTGGCCGAAGTTAATGGTGCGGCGAGGTGTCAGTCTCGTGTGGTGGCGACGGCGGAGGGGCATTGAGGGAGCGGTGGCACAGGAGGTGCATGACGGTTAATCCCCGGCGACAGACCGGTCCGTGTGGCGGAGGAGGCGCTGACGGGAGGGCCCCGGCGGCACAGGGCGCGGTCGGTGCGTCGGCTAGTGCCTGGCGCGTCTGCGCGGCCGCCGTCCGGTGCTTCCCCCGGCAACGCGTGGTGCAGGGGAGGTGGAGAGTGAGGCTAGGGGTGCGGAGGGCAGGCTCGGGCGTGAGGAGGTGCTGTTCTCCGGCGTCCAGAAACGGGCGGCGCCCACGGCCACGTCCATGCCGATCCTGGCATGGTCCAGACCATGCCAATGTCGGCATCGACATCGTTCTCTCACCTCAGGGCTCCAAATGAGATGAGGTTCGCGTCACTCTGCGCCAAAATTCAAGACCTACAAGATTGCTGAACAAACTTTTTGCAAATTCGAAAGTCGGTCCGATCAAAAGTTTCAAAAAACAGTGCTGGCCAAAAATGGAAAGTGCACTTTGGGCAAGCAAAACATTTTTGTTTTGGCTAAGATTTTTCCTGGAGGTGTAGGTATGCCTTGTGCTTGTGTCTAGGTACTCCCCTTCTTTTGAAAATTTCATTTGACTAGTTTTTGAAAAACATTGAGTTTTAGGCAGAATCTTGCATAGAGGAAAGGTCAAACATTTTCTTAACTAGGTGTCAAATGTTTTCCATAATTGGTGGTATGTAGCCTAGGGATCATTCCCTAATTTTTGCAGAATTTTTAGAGACATAGAAATAGGGGTTCCTTTGGAAGGTCAAATAAAGTGCATTTTAAAAGAGGAAAGAATTCTCCCTAAATCAAAGGTTGACCAAAGTCAAAGGTCAAAATCCCAAGCACCAAGTGGGAGGAAAATAAAGGGCACAAGCCCCCACTTGACTTCAACAGATTTGAAAGCTTCAAGATTTAGAAAAAAATTCCTGACGGTTTAAAACCAATCGCATTTTAAATAACGGAATAAGGCTTTTTGGGAAAATTTCAAAAGGGCCAAAATCCAGGGTGTTACAGACCTTCCCCCCCTTAAGATGAATCTCGTCCTCGAGATTCCTGCTGCTCGCTGAAAAGATACGGATACTCGGTCCTTAGCAAATCTTCACGTTCCCAGGTTGCTTCTTCCTCTGTGTGTCTGTCCCACTGTACTTTGTAAAACCGGGTGACCTTGCCTGCAGGTGCGGCGTTCTGACTCATCCAAAATTCTGACTGGGTGCTCCTCGTAAGTCAGTTCGCTGCTCAATTTCAATTCCTTAAAATCTGCCTGCTTGGTTGGAGGCGATATGCACTTCCTTAGCTGGGATACGTGGAAAACGTCGTGCACTCCAATCAACTCCTCGGGTAGTTCCAGTTGGTATGCCACGGATCCCATCCTTGTCAAAACTTTGAAAGGTCCAATAAATCTTGGGGCCAGCTTTCCTTTCACGTGGAACCTTTTCAGGCCCTTGAGGGGCGTTACCCGAAGATAAACGTAGTCGTTTGCATCGAAGTGAATCTGACGGTGTCAGTCGGTCATAATAACTCTTCTGACGGGACTGAGCTGCCTTGAGTCGGTCTCGAATCAGATGCACTTGCTTCTCGGCTTCCAACAGAACATCGGGTCCAAAAATCTTGCCGTCTCCAACTTCGGACCAGTTCAGCGGGGTTCGGCACTTCCTTCCATATAACGCTTCAAAGGGTGACATCTTCAGTCTGCCTTGGTAGCTGTTGTTGTACGAGAACTCCGCATAGGGCAAACTGTCTTCCCATCCTGCCCCGTAGGCGAGTACACAAGAGCGGAGCATGTCTTCCAGGATCTGATTAACTCGCTCAGTTTGACCATCCGTCTGGGGGTGATATGCTGTGCTGAAGGATAGTTTTGTCCCCATAGCCTGATGCAGGCTTGTCCAGAATTTTGAGGTGAATTGGGTACCCCTATCTGACACAATGGTCTTCGGGACTCCATGGAGTCTGACAATCCTGTTCACATAGAGTTGTGCCAGCTGATCTGAACGATACGTCGTCTTGACCGGAATGAAGTGGGATACCTTTGTTAAACGGTCGATGATGACCCAAATAGAGTCATTTCCCCGGCTGGACTTGGGCAGTCCGACAATAAAATCCATGCTTATGTTGTCCCACTTCCATTCGGGTACCTTAAGGGGTTGCAGGAATCCTGCGGGTTTTTGATGCTCGGCCTTCACTAGATTGCATACGTTGCAGCACGCGACATAGTAGGCGATTTCCTTCTTCATGCCGGTCCACCAGAATATTTGTCTCAAGTCTTGGTACATCTTGGTACTTCCTGGGTGGATAGAATAGGCAGACTCGTGGGCCTCGCTAAGAATTTGTTGTTTCAGCGCGGCCTTGTCGGGTACACAAAGGCGGTTACCAGTAGCGGAGCACTCCTTGATTGTCCAAGGAAAACTCCTTGGCCTTTCCATGTGGTATCTTGGCCTTGATCCTTTTTATGCCGGGGTCGTTGGCCTGCTCGGTTTTGATTTCTTCCTCGAGGTTTGGTTTCACCTCCAAGGTGCTTAAATAGGCCTTACTTCCTACGCACAGGTTCAGCTTTGCCATTTCTTTCTCCAAACTTGTTCGCACCCTTGGGGGTTTCCGGCTTAGGGCATCTGCCACCACGTTGGCCTTCCCTGGGTGGTAATGAATCCCAAGGTCGTAGTCCTTGATTACTTCTAGCCACCTTCTTTGCCTTAGATTGAGATCAGGCTGGGTGAATATGTACTTCAAGCTTTTGTGGTCCGTGTAGATCTCGCATCTTCGACCAATAAGGTGATGTCGCCAAGTTTTCAGGGCGAGTATGACAGCGGCCAACTCCAAGTCGTGTGTGGGGTAGTTGAGCTCATGGGTCTTGAGTTGCCTTGATACATATGCGATGACCTTCCCTTCCTGCATGAGCACGGCCCCTAGTCCATTTCTGCAGGCATCACAGTATACGGTAAAATCCTTGGTGTCATCAGGCAACACTAGAATTGGGGCTGTGGTCAACCAGGGTCTTCAACTCATGGAAACTTTTCTTACACTCCTCGGTCCAGGCATACTTGCGATTTTTCTTCAACAGATCTGTCAGGGGTTTGGCTATCTTGGAAAAGTGCTCAATGAATCTGCGGTAGTAACCAGCCAAACCTAGAAAGCTTCGGATTTCAGACACATTGGTGGGGGTCTTCCAGTTCAATACGTCGGAGATCTTATTAGGGTTTACGGCCACACCGGCTCCAGACAATACATGTCCTAGGAATTCCACTTCTTTTAACCAGAACTGGCACTTGCTGTATTTTGCATAAAGTCGTTGCTCACGTAGCCTTCCGAGAACCATCCTGAGGTGTCTGGCATGTTCCTCCTCATTTTTGGAGTAGATGAGGATGTCGTCGATGAATACCACAACAAATTTGTCGAGATAATCCATGAATACCTTGTTCATCATGCCCATGAAGTAGGCAGGAGCATTGGTCAGGCCGAAGGACATAACGGTGCACTCATATAGTCCATATCTGGTGGTAAAAGCGGTCTTGGGGATATCACTTTCTCGAATCTTTAGCTGGTAGTATCCCGTGCGGAGATCAATCTTGGAGAATACTCGGGCGTCACGGAGTTGGTCAAACAGATCATTGATCCTTGGTAGCGGGTACTTGTTCTTGATGGTGACGTCATTGAGAGCACGGTAGTCAATGCATAAACGGAGTGTGCCATCACTCTTCTTTGCGAACAAAACTGGTGATCCCCAAGGCGAAACGCTCGGGCGAATGAACTTCTTCCGAATTAGCTCGTCAAGCTGTTTCTTTAGTTCCACTAGCTCGGGACTTGTCATACGGTAATGCTTCTTGAATATTGGGTTTGTTCCTGGCACAACTTCAATGGCAAATTCAATATCACGGTCCGGGGGCATTCCAGGTAGCTCATCGGGGAAAACATCCGGATATTCACTGACTACATACACTTCGCCTATTCCCGGGGCTTGGGCAAGAAACACCTTTGCATTTATCTGGTGAGGCTTGTCTGGCAGGTAGGTGGTACGGACTCCTTCGGGTTGGTGAGAGTGACTCCTCCGGTTGCACAGTCAATTTGGGCGGCATGCTGTACCAACCAATCCATTCCTAGGATGGCGTCGAGGCCGGGCACATTGAGAATGTTGAGCTGAGCCGGGAATTCCACTTGGTTGATGCGGACGATCAGATCTTGACAAACGGTGTTCATCTTCACCTCAGAGGCTGGGGGTTTGTATCACCAAAAGATGGCCCAAAGGGGAAACGGAAAAACGGTGTTTGGCAACAAAATCTTTCGAGATGAAAGAGTGGGAAGCTCCAGAATCGAATAAAATCAGTGCGGGTTTAGTGTTGATAGTACACGTACCAAGCACTACATCTGGAGCCTCATATGCTTCCTCTGCAGACATGTGGTGAACACGGGCAACTTGAGGAGGCTTAGCTGCACCAGCGGGGTGGTTGGTGTTGTTGTTGCCGTTGCTGTTGTGGAGGGGGCAATCCTTGATGTAGTGTCCCGTCTTGCCGCACTTGAAACAGGCGTTGTCCCTCTTGCAATCGTCCACTAGAGGGCGCTTGTGGTAGAATCCTTCACGGGGATACCCTTCCTTCTTGGGTTGACTCCAAGCATTCCGAGGCGTTGAGGCATGGTCGTTGGGCTGCCATGTGCGTGGTTTTGAAGTACCCCCTTCGTGCCGGTCCTTTCGCGGCTCAAACTTCCGCTTGTGGGAGTCATAAACGGTGCGGTGCTCCTTTTCTGAGATTAGCGCCGTGTTGATCAGGGACTGGAAGTCTGGAAACTGCAGAACACAGAGCTGAGTTTTTATGGTCTGATGCATCCCATGAAGGAACCTGTCCTTCTTCTTCTCCTCCGTGTTGGTGTCCTCGGGTGCATAGCGAGCAAGGTTGTTGAACTTGGTCAGATATTCGCTGATGGACTTGCTGCCCTGAGTGAGTGCCAGAAATTCTTGCTGCTTCATCTTTATGATACTTGCGGGAATGTAGGCCCTTCGGTATGCTTCCTGAAATTCTGCCCAGGAGACAGGGGGTCCATCACCCCTTGCGTCCTTTTGATTGTCCCACCAGACACCGGCGGGGCCTTCAAGGTAGTGGGTGGCAAAGGGCACCTTGTCTTGCTCGTCCACTCGAGCGAGCTCCAGCTTCTTTCCCATGGTACGGAGCCAGTCGTCAGCCTCCAGCGGGTCATTGGCAAAAGAGAAGCTTGGTGGATGGGTACGCTGGAAGTCTTGTAGCTTTGAGTGGCCTGCATGTGGGGTATTCTGAGCTTGCATGTATGTGCCAAATTCTCTCATGATCTGAGTCAGATGCTGGTTGTGACGTTCATCCATCATCATCATAAACTGACTTGGGGTTGGTTCCGGATTTGGAGGATGAGGAGGTGACTGCGGGGGCGTGGGATCCTCGCCCGCTTGTCGTGCGGAACGACGAACCGGGGTTCCTTGACTGCCACTTGCACCGCTATTGGGCCTCATCCTGGATTGTTGAATGTGATGGTGCGTATCGTGAGCATCCATATGGGGAAGGGGTAACATCTAAAGAAAACCAAATGGAAACACGGTTTGTAAAACAACAAGCATGAAATATACAAAGGAGGGTGGGGTTACAGGATCCTAGCACTTGCTATTTTACAAAAGATGCTAGATAAGATACAAGCTACTCGCATAAGGTACATGGTACAAGATACAAAGCGGCTAGTACATGATGCAGGATGCGACTCTACCACTACATTATTCAAGTGCGCGTAACATCGGGAGGTATAATACACTGGGCGATGTCGTCTCCGAGCGTCTAGAACTCCATCTCGAGGGGAGTGGCTGGCATGGCGGTGTCGATGGCCTCCTCCGTGCGGCTGTAGTTGGGTGAAGCGCGGTCGTCTCGGGAGTCTCCGGAGTAAGAGGGCGGATCGGCTCGGATGCGACGACGCTGAGACCGAACAGGGGTGAAGCGCGAGTAGTAGTGAGCGGCGCTGCTACGAGTGCGGGAGGGGCTCGTCGGTGTGGGGGACGGCAAAAAGCGGGCGATTCCCCTCCTAATCTGCTCGAGGGAGCTGTGGGTAAAGGTGGGGAGACGAGGTGTGCGACGAGAGGTACCAGCCCTAGAAGCTCGCGTCATCTCGGCCAAGGCTATGTTGGCGCGAAGTGAGGCAAACTGGAGGAGAGTGACGTGGAGGTACTGGTGGAGAAGGGTGGTGCATAGAAGTACGGCTGAGAGGGGTGAGCTGGGGTCACCGGGGTTGGGAAAGAGGATGTCCCCAGTGTCTAAATCTAACCTCGGAAAGTAGGCGTAACGGGTGCACTGTCTCATGACGGGGTCAAAGGTGCGGAGGAACAGGATGGCGTCTCCGGCCGCCTCCAGTACGGCTCGCGTAGCCTGAGTGGTGACACCAGAAGTGAGGGCGTGAGAGCTCCCTGCGGTCACGGGCTCCGGACGTAGGTAAACGGTGGCGGTGAAATCCGAGGTGGACCTGTCGAGACGGTTGTGGTGCACACGGTAGGTCGGGGGAGGTGCGTCTGGGTAGAGGTGGTCCCAAATCTCCCTCAGGAACTGCGGAAAGCCGGGGATGTGCACGACGGTAGTCTCCGCGAACAGCTCTGCCATCTGTGACAGAGACAGAAGCCAAAAGGTGAGTGTTAAGTTCTAAAGCACAAGCAAATAGAGAAGCAGTGAAAAGTTGTTAGCACTTCGAACTCTATCCTACGTCGTCCAAGAAACTAGGGTATCCTACAGGCAGTTAGGCTCTGATACCAAGCTCTGTGGCACCCCGATCCAGATGATCGAGTCACCCCATATACCAGTCCCAGAAACACTGGATATATGACAACTTGATAAGCAAAGACATAACCAAATACATACATAGGGCTCCGAGTTCGGACATACATAAGGTTACAACACGGGGGTGAGGCTCCAGCGCTCGCGCAACATGCGCACACAACGGTATGTACATTATTTATCCAACATCGAGCCTCTAGCGGAAGTCACAGCGGAAACGTAGATAGTAGCGTGGCGATAGCGGCCTTATTCCACGGGGTCCTGCCTGGGATACGGGTTCCTAGTTCTCGTACAGCGGGTACTCGGCGTCGGGAGCAACGGAGTCTGGCCACATGAGAAGCCAGGTAAGTACTTGAAGTACTCGCAAGTCATTAGCTCAAAACCAAGCAAGGTCTATCTATATGGCATGGCATAAGTTCGGAAAGTAGCATGGCATGAGTTGGGTTACCAGGGGGAGTCCAAGCTTAACGGTTGGACATAACTTACCTACTTACCTTTGAAGGGGTTTTAATGATACCAAGTGAGATTTCACTTCCACTCAACAACTCTCAACCACACTAGGCTTCCCAGCCTTTAGCCAACTCTGGCTTACTCTTTCCGTTGTCTCTGGTTTGCTGGTCTTATCATAATAGTTTCTCCATGTTCGACTGGACTGACTCTTAGTGTGACCCGACCCAAACTTCGTCCCATAACCTAGGGACAAGGCTAGATTCTAGATTTATACTCTCGAGAGGTTGCAACATTTACCCATACACTGAAGTCTAGGTTTGTACCGCCGGTACTGAAGTACTAGAACCCATCATGGCGACAGCACAAACCCACACTTCCACCACCGTTTACTCCACCCGGACACTCCCTGTGTAGCCACCGACACGTCCCCTGGGACCACGTCTTATGACGAAGTGAATCCGGCACGTCCCCAACGAATGAGCGACGCCTAGCTCCGGAACCTTCGCAAGACTAGCCCCGACCACAAAGGTAACCGACTAGACTTGCCAAAAGGGTGGCGTCAAAGGAGGCTAGATGGAATACTCGGCCATGGTTTGCCCACGTGAACGACGCATGGTGTGTTTGGTGAGTGGCACTATGTGACTCAATCTAGTCGAGGGAGGTAGTTATCTTTCTTAGTCAAATTCTTATTTCAGTTTCCAACATGATTCGAACAATCCAAGCATAAGCACCAAACAACGATAGCATATAATAGCATAATATTTGTAAGCATAGATAACAATGTCACAATAGTAATAATAATATCCGGGTGACTGTGGCAGGCAACCCGGCCGGTGTCACACGGGGGTTAGTGTTCATAGGATAATTGCATAATATTTCAACGGATGACGGTGGCGGGCAACCCGGCCGGTGTCACCGTAAAAGAATGAACCGAAAAGCACTCATAAAAATGAGAGAGCATCCATTCCACTCGAGAGTTATCCCGACGTGGTGTCAGCAATCTCGGCAAAAAGAACCAAATGGAAAGTCAGCTCCCAAGCGTCGCAGTCCGGGTGGTCCATGCCAACCATATTTGACGGAGGGACAAGGCAAATAACTCTTTTGGCAAATGCCCCCAACTCCGAGGATCATAAGACGACATTCGTCGGTTCCTCACCTCGGCGAAGAGGAAAGACCCAAACAAAGCCTCGCAAGCGCGAGACGCACAGTTGTAATAATTTCCCCCATTCCTTCGACTGAGGCGGTTCCTCCGGCCATTGTCTAGGGAACGGGAGTGAGGCACATATAGCAATTATAAAGTACTACAACAATTAACAATGCAATATGGCATGTGAGGTGCAATATCAATCCACTTGAGCAACAGATTTAAATTCTAGGGTTCGACCAAGTTTGAGATTGAGTTAATGGCTTGCCTTCAGGTTCGGGATCAACTCCTATTTCGTCGGGAAGGTCGGAATCTACCCAAAGGAACATGAGATAGCGTCAAATACCCCTCTTATGTCATTGAATAAAAACCAAAGGAAATAAATTCCAAAAATTTATTTTCTTGTTTCAATGGAAAGAGAATTTCATAACAAAGCCAGCAAAATTGGTTCACATTTTCCTGAGCATTTTTTAGGGAGATATTGGCTTCCAAAGTTCAACAAAAAATCTGTCTATTTTTAACAGAAAAATAAACAGAAAACAAACAGGAACACGGTTCAGAAAAGTTTAAAACCCTGACAGTGGGACCCACTGGTCAGTGTTTACCGAAACGTTTTCTTTTCTTTTTGGAAGCGGGAAACAGAGCTGAGGGGACGGCGAGGTTCCGGCGACTCACCGGCGGCGGCTCCCTACGGCTAGGGCACGGGGAAGGGACGGGGAGGGAGCAGAACGGCTCGGGGAAGGGGTGGGGCAGCTCGTCTGGGCACGGGTGGTTGCCGGCGAGCTCGGGTGGCAGCAGGGCGTCCTCTCCGGCGGCGGTGGTGTCGGGTTGATGATGCACTCGTCGAATCCGGCCACCAATCACCCCGGCGAGCAGGGCATCGGCATCACGGTGATCTGTGGAGGCTCAGGGTGGAGGGAATCGACGAACGGGGCCCCTCTGGCGAAGAATTTGTCCACGGCCGAGGCGGCTAGGGCAAATCGGTCGCCGGAGTTGCGGTGCTCGTCGAGCTACGATTGGGGCAGGGGAGAGTCGTGGGGTGGCTAGGAGCTGGGTGAGGTGCTCTGGAGGCTGAGGGGGGTCGATTTATAGGCCGTCTGCGCGGTGGCCGAAGTTAATGGCGCGGCGAGGTGTCAGCCTCGTGTGGTGGCGGCGGCGGGGCGTTGACGGAGCGGTGGCACAGGAGGTGCACGACGGTTAACCCCCGGCGACGGACCGGTCCGTGCGGCGGAGGAGGCGCTGACGGGAGGGCCCCGGCGGCACAGGGCGTGGTCGATGCGTCGGCTAGTGCCTGGCGCGTCTGCGCGGCCGCCGTCCGGTGCTTCCCCCGGCAACGCGTGGTGCAGGGGAGGTGGAGAGTGAGGCTAGGGGTGCAGAGGGCAGGCTCGGGCGCGAGGAGGTGCTGTTCTCCGGCGTCCAGAAACGGGTGGCGCCCACGGCCACGTCCATGCCGATCCTGGCATGGTCCAGACCATGCCAATGTCGGCATCGACATCGTTCTCTCACCTCAGGGCTCCAAATGAGATGAGGTTCACGTCACTCTGCGCCAAAATTCAAGACCTACGAGATTGCTGAACAAACTTTTTGCAAATTCGAAAGTCGGTCCGATCAAAAGTTTCAAAAAACAGTTCTGGCCAAAAAATGGAAAGTGCACTTTGGGCAAGCAAAACATTTTTGTTTTGGCTAAGATTTTTTCCTAGAGGTGTAGGTATGCCTTGTGCTTGTGTCTAGTTACTCCCCTTCTTTTGAAAAATTCATTTGACTAGTTTTTGAAAAACATTGAGTTTTAGGCAGAATCTTGCATAGAGAAAAGGTCAAACATTTTCTTAACTAGGTGTGAAATGTTTTTCCATAATTGGGTTGCATATAGCCTAGGGATCATTCCCTAATTTTTTGCAGAATTTTTAGAGACCTAGAAATAGGGGTTCCTTTGGAAGGTCAAATTAAAGTGCATTTAAAAGAGAAAAGAATTCTTCCTAAATCAAAGGTCGACCAAAGTCAAAGGTCAAAATCCCAAGCACCAAGTGGGAGGAAAATAAAGGGCACAAGCCCCACTTGACTTCAACAGATTTGAAAGCTTCAAGATTCAGAAAAAAAATTCCGTCGGTTTAAAACCAATCGTATGTTATATAACGGAATAAGGCTTTTTGGGAAAATTTCAAAAAGGGCCAAAATCCAGGGTGTTACACTCCTGCACGCACTACAGAAGGTGAAACGCTGCAAGCCAGACAATGAGAAAAGGTTGATTCGGCCAGTACGACCGGCTCAACTACGTCGGTTACAGCCGAGTCAAACAACTCGGATAAATCCGGGAAGCCGGATACTAGAGATGCAGCAGCTAACACCGGTGACTTCACTACGCCAACTTGGGAACAATTATCCGACGAACAGCGTCAAGGCTTTGAAGTTTTCAAAAGGAGGCGCAGAAAAGAATGGGAAGCACTCGAGAAAAAGCTTGAGGAGGAACACTTGCAGACGTTTATTGCGAAGCTCGAAGAAGATATTGCCAGGTCCGATTCCCTATGCAACAATCATGTCAAATCATCTGCGCAAGAAGACGAATCCCTGCGAGCCAACCCGGAGAGGGTTGACTCGGCTAACACGATTGAGCCGGGGTTCGAAAGTGCACATGCCGAGTCAAATCAACAGTGCGAGATTGACCCGGCAGACACAACCGAGTTAGCGGAAGCCGAATCCAGCAGTTCGGGTAATGCCGAGTCGGACGCACATGCCGAGTCTATCAAGCCGACACAGGGAGAATTCGTCAAGCTGAAACGCAGCAAGCGACGCGAGTCGGCTTTGCTTGACATTTCTGGGTTTGAGGGACCATGCATGCTACCCTACGAGTTCCGTGCCAAAGATGACAAGCATCAAGATCAAAGTGACAAAACCGAACAAAATTCGGTCAATGATGATCATCAAAAGCTAGAAAGCAAAACCGGATAATGTTCGGTTAATGACGAGCGTACAGGAGATGCGACACGGGATCCAGAAGAGGAAGTCGAAGCATTGGAGAGTTATCCCGAGACGGAGCAAAGCATTGTTCCTTTTGTGCCACTACCGAGTTCTCCCAGCATCTTCGAAGAGGTACGCCTAGCCGACAGTTTGCTTGTTTTTCGATCCGGTCAGAATTATATTATCGGTACACCTACTAGTTCGATTCTAGTCAACTTTAAAAGACCGATCAAGATGAGTAATTTGTTTGTTAGGAATAATCTCGTTACTAATTATGCCGGTCTACATATCATACCAAACATAGAGGCTAATAGTGACAATTTATCACAACCAAAGTTGTTCCCGTCATGCCGGCTAAATTTTATATTCATATGGACAACTTTGCTTGTTATGTGCCTGGCTAACATTTGGTCTCGGATGAGACGTATATTCTGTAATTATTTCGATTGCAGAAGCATAAAGCCCGGTTCACAGCTCCTCCAAATAGCCGATTCAAGAGTGTCGGAAAAGGAGGACGAGATACGATGCAAAGCCGAGTCGGGTGACATTGATCCGGCACCACTCGGTTGCTTAAGTCCAAAACCGATATCTGATTATCGGCTGCAAGACGAGCAATGTACCTTCAGTCCGGGTATAGATGGTCACATTGTCGGTGCATCGCCGGTTAATCCAATTATCATAGATGATCACTATACCGAGTCGTCAGGAGAAGGACGAATCCAGGATTTGTGCGAGCAGAATATTCAAAACTGCAATGTGCATCATCAAACAGCGCAATCGGCCATTCAAGGACGATTGGAATTTGGTGCGGCACAAGCTAATGACCAGTTAGCACAAACTGGACTTGACGACAATCAAGAGTTGAATCGGCTGCCTCAAGCTGACTCGTCTAAAGACGGACAGGTACACGATGAAGTTGATGAGATCGAGTCGTCAGGCAAAGAAATTTTTCAAGTTGACAATCAAGTCGGCAATTTTGAAGATGGACGTTCCATCAATGCTGCAGCAAAGACGCCCAACACTGGGGGGCAACCACAAAATCTAGAGACCGATGCCAGCAAAGCCAAAGAGGACAAAGGCAACGATAAGTGCACGAGGAGAAAATCTAAAGTTACCTTCGCTCAATTGTTGGAGAAATACCAGAGGATAAGCGAAGCGAAAAGTGCTCATCGGCCAGCTGACGCAAAGGCATCAAAGTCACCCCAGGGCGCAAGTCGGAAAACCGGGATTGGCGAAAGGAAAAGCTCAACGTGCCAACTCCACGTACTCCTTTCGGGCCGCCAATGCCGAAGTCGTCCATACCTTCCCAATCCGGCTTCTATTCATATCCATCAAGGGACAGGTATGACTCGCGGGCACACCATCCGTCTTATACTAAATTACCTCGCCAACTTTACGCAGCTCCGAGAGGAACAAGCCAGCAAACACATGATAAAGACCGACTCAATGCCGAGTCGGCCCGGAGCTCGTGGAGGAAGAAGGAGGTGGTGAAGAAAGTTTACCGAGTGAAAAAGGATGGTCGCAAGTGCATTGTTTCAGATTCGACTCCAAGTATCAAAAAGCCAGCCAAGTTGACGTTGGCTATTGAGGGCAAGGAAGTGAGGCGAGTTACTTTCAAGGACCCAATTATCGAGTCTGGACAAGCCAAGCCGGAGGTGCCCAAGCCCAAGGAGAAATTGCCAGTGCATAGTGCAAAGTCACAGCCAGGATGCTTACTCGGCTTACCGCATTGGCAGGGAAAATAGCTAAAGCGGCTTAGGGCCGACGAGCTGAAGAAGAGGAATATGGCGTGAGTTCCCAAGCGAAATCCGTAAGCAGAGAGTGGCGTGCCAGCTCCTGTTGCGAAGCCGACAGGAGTGGAGAAAAGCAAGCATGGCGTCGGCAGGCGAAGTCGGCAATTTTTATCTCATCAAAAGAGACCTCAGACGGCGCGTCATCCATGTTCGTCAACCATACCATCAAAGCTAGCATCTAGAAATTTATCACCAGCCGAAACATTTGAGTTATTTCGGATATTCACGCTTTGGTGGACGGGTTTCCCTAGTCCTTCGAGATGAGGACGCATGGTTGATATTTGCATATCGCCCCAAGAATACATTGTGTTAGCAAAGTCAACATCTGGCTCATGGTCCCTATCCTAGAAGCCGATGCTTAGTTTCGCCAATACTAGCAAGGCCGGCTTAATTATTGAGTTGGCTACTAACAAGGATCTAGTGCAAGGTATCTGTTTTTCTTATCTGCAGGATCCGAGTTAAGAATCAGGCAAGCTGCACCACGGGATACATAGATGAAGGACCTTGTGTTATCAAGATGACGAATATCTGAAGATGCTCTACCCATGCGGCAGCTAGTCTAAGCATATGGCCAATAAAAAGATTATCGTCCTTAGCATACACAACCGATGGAGTGTTGGCATCGTGCTAATACCAAGACCCTAGGCAAATTATTTTCTGGCTCGCAAGCTCTGCCAGAAAACAGGGGGGCATGTGTTCGCACCCATTTTTGGCACTTGGCCGGCATAGCCCTGTATATCCTTTATTTAGGTGAGACACACTCAGGAGGATCCCAAGACATGGACAAAGAGGAGGGAGACATGCTGTGTCTCAAATTGGCAAGACACCAGGCTGCAGGCCACCATGTCCCAGGACCCGGCGTTTGGTCATCCAGGAGCTGGTCTTGTTTCCAGGAGCCGGCACTAAGCCGACATTGTCCGAGGAGCCGGCCATTGCCCAGGAGTCGGCCACCATCCAGAGGCCGACCATCATCGAGGAGCCGACTTCATTCAAGGAGCCGACATTTCATATCCCAGCGGCAGCCACAAGCCGGCTTATCTTTGAGTCGGCATTGCCGAGTTCACAGCCTGCATCCGTCATGGAGCCGGGTCTTTCTATAATCAGGCTTGTTAGCCGATATAGATAGCTCAAGGACCCGGGAAGGCTTGGCAACCCGGTAAAAGACACCACCGAGGAAAGGCAACATGCCGGGAAGGACCTTAACTCGTACTATGACACCATAAAAGATACCTCAGACGGAGGAGTGCTTAACACGGAAGTTGTGCGTGTCGTCGAGACCTACAACTATGCTTTTGGAGTCATCGCAATCCGGGTAAAGGTGCAACCTATGGGGTCATGATGGAGACCGGCCGGCTTAACCTGTCACCTGCCAGATTTTGACCAGCAGACAAAGATGGACCCGGATAGCAGTCAAGAAGGCTTCGGATGGAAAAGTGATCAGCGCGAGAGTTGTTCGTCTTGTCGAGACGTACAAGTTTGGTCTTTGGGCCATATCCATCCGAGTTGATGTGTGACTTTGGCGGCCACGACAAGAAGCAGGACAGAAGGAGCTGCGAATCTGGACAGGAGTTCGATTTGGACTAGAACTAGGGTTTATGACGTGGATTAGTGTACTTTTCTTGTAAGGAAAGCCTAGATGAGTCCTTTGTTTGTACGGGAAGACCTGCCGCCTCATATATATGTGAGAGGTGATGGCCGATTGAAGAACAAACAACACCAATCGACAATCAATCGATCTATCTTTCGTCTACCTTTACCCCTGTACCTATGCTTCTCGTTCCTCCGTAGTTAGCTAGCTATGTCGGCGATCTACGAAGCCACGAGGCTCTAGGGACAGTTAGGCCGACCTAGAGCAGCCAATCGTCGCTGCGAGCCCTGACGGGGTCCCTCCCGGGCGAGCGGGGCGTCTGGTCCAAAAAAGCGTCCGCCGGATGTCCTGCGTATCGCGCTTCCGGACGGATCTCCTTCGACGTCTGCTGCGGTGCATCACCCTCGGCATCAAGGTACCTAGATCTTAGGTGTGGTTGATCAAACACCTTGGCGACTCTTCCAATTTGCGAGTATGGGGCCCCATTTAAAGCGCAACACAGTGTAATCAAGATAAGGATATACCACTAACTGTATCTACGTGGGATCATTACAGAAAAACACTGAATTTCATGTAGAATAGACTACGACATACATATTCATGCACCAACTACTATCGAAATAAATCATCATGTACAAAGACTGGTCGAGTGCACAGATCAACTCATGAATACTATATTGCATAAGAATTACTCACAATCAGTCTAGTACACAGATTCATGTGTTTACTTGAGGATAGAAGATTTGAGTTCTCTCTATCCTTTTTAACTTCTCTTTCTACCAAACGCGCAAGCGCTTCGGTGCCATTCGTCAACACCGGAGACAGTACGGCCACAAACAATATTGAACCTAATAATTTATGCACAAATCAGTACGTTATATGCTTCTCTACTTTCATTGCCATCAGCAAGATACCATCGGTAGTGGAAGATGGGTTCAAGAGTGTGGTTTTGTAGAAGCTAGAAGAGGGGGGAACGTTATTACCTTAAACATCCATGATATGGGGACTGGGGTGATAGTGTTATGAAGGTACTAAAGGTGGGTTAGCAACTCTACATGTGTGGACGGCTGGGTCAACAACTGATCCACCTCCAATCCGGTCACCTGCCCAGCAACAGCAGCCATTGGCAGTATTCCTTACCGGCCAGCAGAATTTCTGTTGGTGTGGCAACTCTCTGGTGATGATGATGTGAATAAGGTCGCTGCTAGGGCGAAGCTATCAAAGAAAAACACAATCACAGCACAGTACGTACGTACCTAGCTTGTAGGTACACCTCTCAGTTGTCTCTATGAAGCAAGTCTTTGATCGTAGCTCTTTGTTGTCTCTACGGGGCAAGTCTTGGATCCATCTTGACCGCTGGTAGTATATTCCGTCAATGATGCGACCTAGATTGAAACATGAGCAGCTGATGTGCATGAATTTGATGGAGACCTGCCGGCCGGCTGACGGCACCGAGGCAAATACGACGGTGGTGGCGGCGTGCGTGAAGCCGACCTGGTTGGCTGTAGGTTTGTTTTTGGTCAACAAACTCTACAACCCTTATTTAGATTAGATGCAAAATCGAAGGGGTACGTAAACAACTTACAAAGGGCAGTGGTGGGTAATTTTTCTAACTTTAATTAATCTCTATAGATTATCACTACAGGAATGAGCTTCTATGCCGATGGCCACACCGTATGCCGACGGCTTTTTATCGGGGCCGTCGGCATAAGCTCCGACGAGGTCTGCCCGTCGACACGGCCGTCGGCGTAGGTTCTGCCGTCGGCACAGGTGCTATGCCGACGGCTTTGCCGTCGGCATAGGTTCACAGGACCATACCCACGGCAAAGCCGTCGGCATAGCTTTGATTTTTTTTTTCCGTTTTCCGTTTAATATGAAATAATTCATATCTTTAAATCTATAAATCGATATTTAACAAATAAAGTGTCTAAATAGATTAGAAAAATGAGAGGAATCCAAATATGACATTCATATCATCTTTTTGATCATGTATATGACTTTTCGCAACATATTTGTGGTACTTGCTTAATAAAAAAATCACTTTTGGCATTTCAAAAATAGAAAATGATATTTATAATAATATTTTAAAAATTGTTTTTGCCAACAATGTTTGTCATACCAAGACGCACCTATGTGTAAAAAATGGACACTTTATCACAAATCATGGCACGGGGTCCATTTTGACCATTTTTTTCAAAAAAATAAAAGAAAGTGGAAAAATACTCAAAAGTGAAATCCTTTGGCATGGACTCCTTTTATGTGTACTAGTTGATACGAAAAATAATAAACCTGAGTTTTGACAAAGTTACCAAATTTTTTTTTCACAAAAAGGTCAATTATCTATAAACACGTGCAAGTTTCGAGTCAAATGACGTAGATATGATCATCCTCGTGCCATAGTTTGTGATAATGTGTCCATATTTGACACATAGGTGTGTCTTGTTATGACAAATAATGTTGTGGAACTAAATTTTTTCAAATTACATATATAAATATCATTTTTCATTTTTTTATTGTCAAAAATGACATTTTTGTGAAGCAAGTACGACAAATATGGTGCAAATTGGCACATATATAATTTTCACACAAAGTAGGCCATATTTTATTGATAATCCAAAAATATTAGTAATTTTCTCGGTTTCCACCTCATTTCTCCTATTTAAATGACTTTATTCCTATTTTTCGAAAGTAATTCAATTTTGAATTACAAGTGTGTGATAGTTTGCTCTGAAAATTTTACAAAAATCTTTTTAAGGTACACCAGTAGTGGTTGTATCAAAGAACCATCGATAGTTTTCAAAAATGAGACCCCTTTGGATGAACAGGCACGACAACTATTTTGACTGTTTTTTGAATAAAATAAAAGAAAGTGAAAAAGTACTCAATAAATTAAATCCTTTGGCATGGACTCCTTTTATGTGTACTAGTTGCTAGGAAAAATGATAAACCTGAGTTTTGACAAAGTTACCAAAAAAATTCTTCACAAAAAGATCAATCATCTATAAACATGTATAAGTTTCGAGTCAAATGACGTAGATATGATCATCCTCGTAGCATAGTTTGTGATAATGTGTCCATATTTTACACATAGGTGTGTCTTATTATGACAAACAATGTTGTAGAACTAAATTTTTTCAAATTACGTTTATAAATATCAATTTTCATTTTCTAATTGTCAAAAATGACATTTTTGTGAAGCAAGTACGAAAAATATGGTGCAAAATGGAAATATACAATTTTCACACAAAGTAGGCCATATTTTATCGATAATCTAAAAATATTAGTAATTTTCTCGGTTTCTACCTCATTTCGCCTATTTAATTGACTTTATGCCTATTTTTCGAAAGTAATTCAATTTTGAACTACAAGTGTGTGATAGTTTGCTCTGAAAATTTTACAAAAATCATTTTAAGGTACACCAGTAGTGGTTGTATCACAGAACCATCGATAGTTTTCAAAAATGAGACCCCTTTGGATGAACAGGCACGACGACTATTTTGACCGTTTTTTGAATAAAATAAAAGAAAGTGAAAAAATACTCAATAAATTAAATCCTTTGGCATGGACTCCTTTTATGTGTACTAGTTGCTAGGAAAAATGATAAACCTGAGTTTTGACAAAGTTACCAAAAAAATTCTTCACAAAAAGGTCAATCATCTATAAACATGTATAAGTTTCGAGTCAAATGACGTAGATATGATCATCCTCGTACCATAGTTTGTAATAATGTGCCCATATTTGACACATAAGTGTGTCTAGGTATGTCAAACATTATTGCCAAAAATTACTGTTTAAAATACTTTATAATTATCATTTTTTTTCATTTTTTAAGTGTCAAAATGACTTTTTTTTATTAAGCAAGTACCAAAAATATGTTGCAAAAAGTCATATACATGATGAAAAAGATGATATGGATGACATATTTGGATTCCTCTCATTTTTCTGATCGATTTAGACATTTTATTTGTTAACTTTCGATTTACGGATTTAAAGATATTAATTATTTCATATTAAGTAAAAAGGAGAAAATAAAGTAAAATAAATTTTATTGTTATTTATTCAAAAAATATTATTACATAATCATTGTTACTTATTCAAATAAATTTTCAAAATTTAAATAATAAAAAGTCTAACATCATGACCCATGGGTTAATATGGTTGATAGGATACTAATATCAGTAAGTTCTAACATCTCATCTGGAAGCTAATTTGGAAGGAACTCAAAAGTTAAGTGTGGTTGGGCTGGAGCAATCTGAGGATGGGTGACCGAACGGGAAGTTTGACTAAGGTAAGTACTTTGACCTGAGATTGAGATTAAGTGTGTGGCTAAGTGGGAAATTCGAAATTTGAAAAAAAGTTGGAAAATTCGAAATTTGAAAAAAAAACTTGGAACAAATAAGTTGAAAAAAAAATTAATTTTTTTTTTTTGGGAAAAATAATTTTGGAAATCAAAATGCCGACGGCTTTGCCGTCGGCATAGCCTATGCCGACGGTCTTTCTCTACGCCGACGGCAAAAGGCCCTATGCCTACGAGGTAATACGCCGACGACCGCCGTCGGCACAAGCTATGCCGACGGCAAATTGGCCTGTGCCGACGGCAAAAGGCCGTCGGCATAGCCGTCCATTCCTGTAGTGATATCTCTTAATCCATCGGCTGTCATCATTTGAATAATTTAGGGCCTGTTCGGTAACACTCCGGCTCCCAACTCCTCTACCGAAGCGAGCGGAGCTGCCCCGAACGCATCAGCTCCGCAGATCTGGAACCACGGAGCGCTCCGGCCTTCAACGCAAAAACACGGAGCGAGTCTTTCCGGGATCCACGAAACGGAAAAACGCGGAGCGGCTGTTATTTACGTCCCATTGCCACCGATAAGTGACCGAATCGTTATGCGCTGTTATTTCCCCACCTCTCGCATCTCTCTCTCCCGAGTCCCGAGCAGTTTCCCAGCTCCCGAACTCTGTACGCTTTGCCTCGACTGCCGCTGCACCATTCACGCCCACTGCCACCGAATCGAGGCTGCCGGCGACCGAAACGAAGTACCCGCCACCGGAATCGAACACTAGAAGTCTCTTTCGTCCTCGCCGCCACGTAAATTGAGCTGCAGCTCGTCCCGCGGCCATTAGATCCCACACGTGCAAAGCCGCCGAAGTGAGGCCGTGTGCTGCCGAATCGAGCATGATCTTCCCGCCGCTGCCCGGACCCCGCCACCATGACCTTTCTCCGCTGCCATGGGCTCCCAGAGTCCCGTCCCGACCTCCCTAGTCAGCGGTTGCTCGATTCCAGATCGATCCCGACCGGCGACGGCAGGCCATGCTCAATATTCAATCAAGAAATTATTAGGGTGTACAAATGGGCTCAAAGCCCATAATCCTAAAGGTCCTCGTTGACTGAATTGGCTTATAACCACCCAAACGGGCCTGCAGCCCACGCTCTCACAGAGCGGAGCCAGCCGAACGTTGCTCGCTCCCTCGTTCCGGTTGTGCGAGCGCTCATCGCGCGGAGAGGAGCGGAGCCAGGGAAATTTTTGGAGTGGTGGGTTGCCGAACGGGCCCTTAATAGATGGCCGGATGTTTCTGATTTTTTGGGATTTTCTAGACCGTCATATACTTTTAATATATATTAGATTATAGCAGCACGTAGGGTTTCGCCACCGTTGCGAGATCCGAAGTTGGGTAAACTCGTGCTCATCCCGTCACCGGAATCACCTACATCTTATACACCCACCTCTCTACCTAGCCGGATGGCATCCCTATCTAGGCTAGATTCGACAATATCACAACAATTGCAATAAGCAAAGTGCATAATGTAAGCAATATGAATAACACGAAGAAATCACACCGTTGTTTTCTCCCTAGTGGGAACCGCACATCTCTAGCCTTAATCGTTCCTGTCACCGAACTCAGACAAAGAGAGGCATGATCCCACTATCTAGCATAAATACAAGCTCATACAACACTAACAATTACTTGGCCAAAGCATCCACTAGCATCGAAGAGAATGCAAGATCATAATTAAAACATAACACAAAGATGAACAAAAGTAATGACTTCCACAATTCATCGGATCCATGCAAACACAATCATGTAGCAGTTACAAATAAGATGATCTTGATCATGATAGGCAGCTCACAAGATCTAAGCAATGGAGTACAAGGAGGAGAGACAACCATCTAGCTACTGCTATGGACCCGTAGTCCCGTGGTGGACTACTCACGCATCACTCGGGAGGTAGGCATGGTGATGTAGATGCCTCCGGTGTCAATTCCCCACTCGGGCAGGGTGCCGGGAAGAGCTTCAGAACCCTCCCGAACTAGGGTTGGAAAATATGATCGGGTATATAGGGTTTTTGCGTCGAGGGAAATTTATAGGTGAAAGGGCGACTCGAGGAGGTGAACCACCTATCCACGTGGGACCCCGATGCAGCCAGGGGGTGGGTCGCGCCTGGGTGGCGTCTGGGGTTATGGGCCCTCCCTGCAGCCCCCCCTTCTGGCTCCGTCTTCGTTTCATATTGGAAATAATTCCCGTACATTTTTAGCGCATTCCGAGAAACTTCCGAGAACAATTTTTTTGAAACAAAAAGACAGCAGAAAACAGGAACTAGCACTGGGCATCTTGTTAATAGGTTAGCTCCATAAATCATTCCAAAATGGTATAAATACATTATAAAAAAATGTGGCACTAATATATAATCAAGCATGGAACATCAAAAATTATAGATACGTTAGAGACGTATCACCCTTGACGATGACGACGATGAGAGGGCGCCCTCCGCAAAGCCACTCGTCGCACCAGGTCCGCTTGAGGATTCCGACGTCGAAGGGGAGACGGTGCCCCTGGAGGCACGGTGGAGGAGGCGCATGGTGTACTCCGACGAGGAGCGTGGAGGGGCCGATGATGTTGCCGACAGCGAGGAGACGTCCTCATGAAGGAGCCGCCCAGAGGAGCCGGTGGCGGGTGGTTATCGGAAGGGGCCGAGCCCCCTAGCCCGCCTGACAGAGGCGGGCGCCTCCGCTCCGGGCAGTACGACGCCGTGAGGCGGGGTGAAGAGGAAGTTGTGGTAGTTCATCAATCCGTAAGTCCCCACAGGGAACCTGCAACTTTCTTTTGCTTCTTCGTGCCAAGATTTTTCTTGACGCCATAGTTGCTTGCAGGGCTCCGCCGGTGAAAACGCCGCGGAACGACACGGCCACCACAGCATCGTCTGCTGCCAGGGGGCCGGCGCCCGAGGCAAGGGAGCCCGTGAGGGAGGACGCGACGACAGAGCCGGTGGCAGCCACGGTCGAGGTGGCGGCGGAGACGCCAGTGCCTGCCGGGGGGGGGGGGACTCGCGTAGTGGTCGAGGCCGCAGGAGACGCGCCCGTGGAGGAAACGAGCCGTGAGGCGACTGCTGAGCCACAGGGCATCGCCCCTCCTGGGGGGCGCTAGAGATGGCGCCAGGAGGCGGTGCCGCAGGGGAGAGCGCCTCTCTCCCGGCCCGGGGCGAGCCCTCCATGACGAAGGAGCTCCTCGACCAGCCTGTTGTAACGGGCTAGGACGTTGTGGTCTCCGGGAGTATCCTGCAGGCAAGTCGCCCGCATGGCAGCCTGCTGGCACGGGCCCACCACGCCATCGATAGGCTTGGTTAGAGTCTTGCGGCAGGGCTCGCCAAACTCGAGGCTGAGCGCCGGCGCCTTGCGGTGGAGCGCGCCATGCACGAGGCTGAGTGTTGGCGCCTTGCGGCGTCGCGGCATGAGGTCCGCGAGGCGCGGAAGGTAGGCGTGGAGGAGCGGTAGCGCGCAGTGGAGGCCACCATGGCTGCAGCGGCGTCGAGGGAGGTGCGGACGGAGGCGTGCCTCTTGGCCGCTACGGACTCCGAGGGGGAGCTCGCACTGCGTGAGCGTGAGCTTGCGCGCACCAAAGCGGAGCAAAGGACGGAGAGGGCTCGCCTGGAGCAACTCGAGGAAGCTCTGGTTTCTCACCGGGAAGCTCTCGACCTGCGGGAGAGCAGTCTCAATGCCGACGCGGATGCTCGCCTTGTCAAGAGGTGGGATGCCCTGGAGGAAGAGTTCGCCCGGAAGACCAAGGACATCCACGCCCAGGAGCGCGATGCCTTCGATCAGAAGATCAAGACGCAGGAGGCGCGTCAGGCGGACAAGGTCCACGAGCTGAAGAAGGAGTTGGATCACGCCAGGCAGGAGGCCTAGTGGCTTCGCGAGGAGCACAACTCCGCCCGCAGGGAGGCTGACACCCTGAGGGAGGAGCGCAACTTGGCGCTGACGGAGATGGAGCGGGTGTGCAAGGAGCGTGACGACACTCTTCAGTAGATCGAGCCCCTCCTGAAGCGCGTGGAGGAGCTTAAGCTGGAGAGGGAGACCTCCGAAGCATTGGGACAGGAGCAGCAAGCCATGATGCGGGAGCTCATCCAACGCGCCCAGTGGGTCTACTTGCTCCTCAGCCAGGAAAACCTTGGCCTCCCCGGCGCGTTCCAACCCGGTGTCGCCACGAGCCATGTCTTCTACTTCCTCGGCCGTGTGGAGCACTTGGAGAAGTTGGTCGGCAAAGTGGACGCGGCCGTGGAGAGTGAGTGCGCGACCTCCTCGCCCAGGCGGGCAAGCTGATCTTCACCAACCTCTGTCTGCTTCGCAACTCCGGTGCGCTTAACCAGGCGGGCCTTCGCCTCGGCGCGGTCTTGGAGACGGTGCAGGCCGACGGTAAGGAGGGCATGGAGGCCTTGGAGGAGGAGGTGGATGACCTCGTGGGCGCCCTCTGCAATAGCTTCACGCATGCCGATGGAGCTGATGAGGGCGCAGGGCCCTCCGGAGGCGCCTCTAGAGCAGGCGCTGACAACGAGGCCCATGAAAGCCCTCGCGGGGAACTGGAGTTTCCAAGAAAAGTCCCTGAGGTGTTCCAGAGTTTGAAAGAAAAAACAGCGGGTAGCACGGTGACGAAAAGCCATTTTGACTTAGCTGTTTACAGTGGCTGGGGAATTCCCGAGGCCTTGCAGTGGGCTGCTCGTTGCTCCCTCGGGGCGAAGGGCTTATCCGAGTGAGGCCTCGGGAGGCGTCTTCTTGAAGCGCCGCTCGTGACCTCCCTTGGTGATCCTGCATTGTGACATGGCATAGGGAAACTGGTTTTGCACACCGGCTAGGCATACACGACTCGTTAGCTTGAGTCTAGGTGCCGTGCGAGGAGAGACAAGTGCCAAGTTTCATGGGGAGTTGACGTGCATAGGAGATGGCCCGCGAGACATAGCTCATTGTCATACTTGGGCTTATGCTTGCGGGTCTAGCCCGGCATAGGCACCGTGTCCTAGCCCCCACTCGCGTGGTACACAGGAAAAACTGTAGAGGACGCGAAGCCAGCGGTGGTGCATTAGCAGAGAGAAACGCGCGAAGCGAGAACTGCATGAAAAGGTGTGTAAAGCCTGGCGGGCCGTCCGCTCGGCTTCAGCTTTGTCAGCGGGAAACCGGCAGCCAGCATTTACTCCCTTGCATGTCTTGCTGGTAAAAGGCTGCGATGACAGGGTATGATGAGGCGCATCACGGATGCGAGCGAATCCTGGGAGGCGGGCGGCCCCCACCGTATTTATGGCGCCGGTGGTTGGGAGACGAGCGGGCGCCAGCGTTTCTTCTTCATTAACTCCCATTTTACCGCCCCGGCAGTATAAAAAGGGAGCAATGGAGAATGGGGGAGGGACCAGAGCACCTCTCCTTCCCCCCAAGCCTTGATTCTTCATCTTGGTAGCTTGTTGACATAGAAAGATGCAGCCCATGGTGGTGAGCACGCCGAATGGGGGGCGTGGCGGCGGAGACGAGGCCGCACTTGCCGATGAAGGTGGCGGCCTTGAGGGTCCCTCGATGGACCGCTAGGCAACCAGAGCTGCCCACAATCCAAAGCAGGGCACCGCTGCCTTGTTTTCCACAGTTGTCGACAAGATCGGCGGCGGCGGCTCTTCCGGTGAGGCTAGAAGGGCACTGCAGATGAGGGAAGCCCGCTTCCCCTCCTCTTGGCTCGACGAGGTGTGGGGAGTGCCGCTGCACCCATTGACGTGCCGGCAGCGCGGCCATGGAGCTGATGGAAAGCACCTTGGCTTCCCAGGCGAGTTGCTCGTGCCTTCGAGGCGAGTTGCTCATCCGGGCGCTTCGGAGAGGCTGCCTACGTGAGCGCGGTGCTCCCCCGACGAGGCCAGTTTACCTTGCTCTTGAAGGGGCCGCGGAGCTATTTCCTACGGTCTTGACTCGCCCAGCTTCCGCGCCGCAGGCGTGAAGAGCCGGGATGCATGTAAGCCTGGAGGTGCGCGCTCTCGTCGTCGTCGTCTCCTGCCGAGTCCTTCCTTGTCAAGAAGAAGGACCGGGAGTCGCCTACGTTGTGGAGGTCGTGTCCGAGCTCAGGGTCTCGTAGCGACATCCTTGTACTTTTCCCTACTGTAAACTTGCGCCAGAGGCGTGTTGTAATGTTATTAATTTAATGAAAAGGCTCTCTGCTTCATACTTCATGAACTTGTTCCCCTTGCTTATTTTGGCTTCAATCTGTTGTTGATGACGATGGCGACGTAAAGCCCCCAAGCCACGCGTGGCGGCGGCGGGGGTAGCCCCCTAGCCGACGGACATTCGCTCCGCAAGTCCGCGCGGACGAGGCCGTTGAAGCTTGGTGGGTGGCTTCGCAAGGCAGCCTTGCAGGGCTCTCCTGCTGAGAGCCTGCCCAAAGCATGTGAAGGGTCGCAGCATAGAAAACAAAAAAAATCCTACGCAAAGAAGGCGGAATAAAACCCAAAACAAGATCAGATCTACTAGATGGTGGTAGCAAGAAGGAGATCGAATCTCACCCTCGAAGAAAATCGAGGGTGTTTTGTCGAGGCAGGGGTTGGCTAGTCGATCCCTGCAACTAGACTCGTCTAGTCGCGAGGATATGTATTATCTGATGCGTCGCACGAGCAACACTTCTGAGGTGTCCACACGTACGGCTCGATGGAGACTCCACGTTCTTGATCCCGTAAGAGGTGATGGAGAGGCTTGCGAGATCAGCTGCATGACGACGGTGATGTGGTGGATATGGTGGAGATCCGACAGGGCTTCGCCAAGCGGCTGCGGGAGAGGAGAGGAGAGGAGGAGGTGGTGCGGCTAGGGGCAGGGGGCGGCGCAGGAGGAGGAGCAGCAGGGGGCGGTGCAGGAGGAGGAGCAGCAGGGGTGGCGGCCGGCCCCCTAGGTCCTCTTTATATAGGAGGCCAAGGGGTGCACCCCAAGCCTCCCTCTAGGGCCGTCGTCTGGGTGGCTTGGCCCCCAAGCTCGCCGCCCTAGGGTTTTGGCCGGCCCCCTTTGCCCTAGCCCGCATGGGCCTATTTGGGGTTGGTGCGGCTGGCCCATTAGGCCACTGCACCACCTCTTTTTTCCATGTGGGCCCCACTTCTTGACTCATCTAGAACCTTCTAGAATATTCTGGTACCCTGCCAGAAAATTCCTGGACTTCTCCAATTCCTCCGGAAACTACTTTCCTTATATGAATCTTATTCTCTGTACTTTTCCGAAACTCCTCGTGATGTCTGGGATCCCATCCGAGACTCCGAATCAATATTCTTTCACACCATCATTTATCTCGAGCCCTAATGTGGGGATCCCGGACTAGCCGTCCGAAATACCCTTGTGCCTACATCAGCGATCCCATGATTAGTGTGTCGCTGAGCACAATCAAACTGGTAATCAAGGAACATCCATAAATATCGAAGGAATTTACTTACTTGATTGAAGTCATACTCTTCAATAGGTACTTGCAGCGGAAATCACCAAACAACGTGGAGCCCTAGTTCGCATTGACGTCATTTCCGTCTCCTTCTTCAAGCTGCCCTTCTTTGAAATCTGGCTAAGACAATAGCCAGGGACGAAACCAATATGAGTACATTTGATTGTACTCGCAAACTACTCCCCCCCCCCCCCGAATGAGCATGCACTACACTTTTTATAGTTTGAGTAACACTTTGTTTGCTTTGAAAACTCTATCCTTATTGAAAAGAGAAGGATAGACTTTTGTTTAATAAAACTTTGTTCAAAAACTCTATAACTTTTGTTGAAGAAAATAAGGAGAAATTTACAACTTTTCATAACCCTTGTATATTTTTCGAAAACATCTATAGCCTTTGTTAAAAGAAAAGAAGGCTTTTAGATCTTTTTCCCATAAATCGGTCTCTGTAAGAAATCTTTTTTTAAAACGTTTTCCCCAAAGTAGATGTTTGTTGAAAAAGGTAAGAACTCCCTTTTAAAAAGTTTTTCCCGGAAAATCACCATTTTGTTTATTTCTCCAGAACTCCTCCTTTTTTGACCATAACCCTTCATGGTCATTCAATCCCAACAACCTCATGCCGGCCCATTGGCATAGTTGCATCACACATCCTCCACTTCATTTTCTCTTTCAAATCTCAAATCTTTTCCAAAACTTGCACATAGGATCGAGCAGTTCGTTCCAGCTATCCATATCCGAGGACTCGGCTATTCGAATAGTTTTACCCTCTGCAGAGGTAGCACACTTTTCCCACATCCATCCGGTAACTCATCGTGTCTGCCACGTCTCGCCATACAAGGTGTATGCGAAGTTGAGCCACCGACCATAGCCTGTCCATTGCTCATGCTAGTATAGGACTCTATCACTACGAATTCACCATTCCCTCGACACCTAGTACAGGATCCCCCATCGAGGAACCTAAGTGTGAGGACTCGTAGTTCTGCCCGGCGAGCGAACCCTTCAATCCCCCGTCCATCAGACACCGGGACCCAGGTCAGGGGGTAGGTCCCCATGACCATCCCCTCATGGAACGAGGTCATCCTCGTTGTTGAGGCATCCCATACTAATATGAGCAAACTATATGACTACGCCCTTTCCCATATGTGGGTAGATGTGGTCGCACAGGTTATTGGCTGTTCAGTAAGTACAAGGACTCAATGTGCATTTTTCATAAACATCACCATTCACCATTTCTCCACTTCATCACCGATCTCACGGCATTCCACATTTATCCAAGTACTTCCAAAGGAGTTTTGAGTAAACAATATTTTTCTTTTCCCATCCTATAGTTTGAAAAAGAATTTTTCCATCCAATACCTCCATATAGGGTGTCAAAACAATATACTTGTAGTTTGGGAAAGGGTTTTCAAAATTATAGCTTTAGTGCCAAAAACCACTTAAGTCATTTATGCTCTTTATAGGTAAAACATGTAAACCAAGATAGATGTATATCAATGCAAGCTCAGAGAAGTAGCTTGCCTGTTTTCAGCATAATGTCCCTGGACTTCTCCTCACTGATCAAAGAAATAAACTCCGGTTCTTTTCCAATAAATCCTTTCCAAGGTTCACTCCGATAGCGTTTGTATCTAGCGTCGTAAAAAGGAAAGAACACAATCAACATACAGTAGAACACTCCAACAAAAACATCAAGCAATTACTAACATACAACAATCATGATGGAAAACTATTATTTAACAAACAAGTTTGGCAATCACCAACACTACTCATGTTTAAAAATTGTGATTAAAGTTGTGATTAAGCATCTTTATTTAAACAGGAAATACTTCAGACAAAAGTTAAGCCACTTATTATTCTCCGTAATTCTAAATATCTTACCAAGCTAAGGTAGAGATATTACTAGATATACTCAAGCTAGTACTCAACTTAAAGACCACCAAGTTTAACAAGCAAAGTAGTCATATTAATCACACAAAAATAATCGAACATAAAAATAAACAAGCAATACATACCATTACTAAACTACTCAATCAAGCATGACAACATCTCTCAAGCATCACACATAGCTACAGCACTCACACAGCAACACAATTTGATTTCAATTTAATTGAATTAACTATTATTTAATTAGGTCTTAAATATCGCAGAAACTAGTGGTGCATGTTTAATTGCATAACTTAAGTTCTATTGATCAGAAAAATATGAACTAAATTTCTAAAGATAGGTACTGATGTGTGGAAGACAACCCAATTGGATTTGCTTTATTTGGATTTATCAATTTTTCCTACACTTTTGTTTTATTACAGAAACTATTCAATCAAGTTTTTGCTACAACTAAAGTTAATTTACACTAAAAATTAAATACTTTTTGGGGTAACTAACACTGATTAAATATTATCTAACAAAATTGGTCCTCACTCATTTGGATTAACCATTATTGTTATATAAATATTTTAGTCCAGAACTGCTTTCTGACTTTCAACAGATGCCAATTAATTAATAATGATTAATTAATTCTACAAAAACTAGGGGAGCTAAGTGATCACAGTACTAAGCTAACAAAATTGGTTTGACATTATTTTAATTAACAGAGCATCAGAAACAAACAAGTTTATATTTATACCTCCTATGGCATTTTTATTACTACTATTTATTTACTAATCTAAATGAGATGAAACCACATTGGTGAGTTAAAGAATTTCATAAGCTTTCCAGAACATATTTATTTGGATTCCTAAATCTCGAGTTATGGATTTTTAAAGTTGGGTCCAGTACTGGAATTCCAGAGAAAACTAAATTAGAAAATGTTCCTATTCTGGATAATGTTCAAATTTATGACAGGTGGGGTCCAGGAGTCAGTGACACAGATAAAATACGTGCGCTCTGGATAATGTTTAAAATTATGACAGGGTGGAGCCAGCCTGTCAGCACTAGAATAGAGAAACGGTATGTGACCGTGGATAGAAGATCCGACGGCTCCTAGCGCACGGGTTCATCTACGACATAAAACGCGGCGGCGCCGGAGTTCCGGCGACGGCGAGGTTCGAGCGGAGCTCACCTAGGGTGCTCGGGAAGGCTCGGGGAAGGTGCTGGAGAACGGCGGGGCTCGGGGAAGGTGCTGGGGCGAGTTGTACTTGCTGGGGAGGGCTGCAGCGGGGGCGGCGACTCGATCGTCGGACTTCCACGGGCACGGCAACGATCTCCGACGAGGTCCTGGGGGACTCTCATGTGCATGAAACAACGGGGGAAAGGGCTCGGGTGAGTGCGGTGTCAACGGGGATGCGAAGGCAGACCAGAGAGAGGGAAAAGAGAGGGCAGCACTGCGCTGCCGTGGTCTTCTTCTACCTCGGTACGGTGGGTCGCAAAGCACGGAAAATGGCAGCAGCGGCCTCGCGGCTGCGATTCCGCCCTCCTGGCGGTGCACTGAGTAGAGTGGAGTGAGTGAGTGGGGTTGTGGCGGAGTGTGGAGGTGCAAGGCTCGGGGCGGCCAATTTATAGCCGAGCTCCGGTCCATGGTGGACAAGGCGCGGGAGCAGTCCAGAGGGCGGCCGGTCTCGCCATAGGGGCGGTGGAGGTGTGGCTACGGTGTTGGGACAGCAGGGAGCATGAGGGGGTGCATGGAGGCGAGCTACGCAGGGGGGGGACGCTCCGCACGCTCTGTGCGAGCTCGGGCGGCGCTGGGCGTGCACGGGCACGGGCGTGTGGTGTCGGGGCGACTGGTTGCCGTGTCCAGGGGACGCGGTGTGGTGCTGGGAGAGACAAGGCGCGGCGATAGGGCTAGATGGGCGGCTACAGTGCCTCCTACGCATCGGCGATAGGGACGGCATGGTGACAGTGCTCCCGTCCCCCGGCGTCGATGATCACCGCGACCACTAGGGTGGCTCCCGTGTTGCTCTGATGTGCTGGGGAGGTCAGCGAGGTGGAGAGGAGTAGAGGGGTGTAGGGAATTGAAGAATAAACCTCCAAATCCATCAATTTGATTTCGAGTTCATCGGTTTGGGGAAGAACATGGACTCTGCCCTCCAAGTGTTCGATGAAATGTGTGAACCAAAATTAAATCAATACTTTGAAATTTGTTTCCACAATTGGCTTTATATATATTAATAGGGATTTTTGGTGCTATGAGGGAATTTATTTGATAAGTGCATCATAGCACATTTTGTGATTTGAAAAGAATAAAGAAAGAAATAGAATTTTAATTTAAGATTTTTGGAAATATATTTTGAGAGGGAAAAGGGTAGGAATAAAATTGAGAGTGATTAAATGTCACTCCACTGAATTTTATTTGGAAGAAACTTAATTTCTCACTTGGAGAAATTTGTTTGTCACTTGTCACATGATTTTATGTGTTGATGTTTTTATTTTGTTCCTTTTCCTTTCTTCATAATTTTATTTAGCAAACACACACATCAAAACACAACAATATTCACATCACAACCATGACCACACAATTCAAACCACATGAATTAATCACACCACCATTTCCATAATTAACAATACTATCTTATAAAAATGATCACACTCAATTATGACAAGATGATGTTTAAGAAAAGTCTCAACTCATAACTTAATTGTTTTCAAAAAGGTTTGAGAAAGGAAATATGTGGGGTAATATATTTCCCACTGGAGTTATTTTCAAATGGAGTGGAAATCAGAGTTTATAAAATGGGAGTTGCATACACATGCAAAATATCAAGGTTGATAATTAGATAGGAGATAACATATAGTTCTCCATATTCTTGGAAACACATAATTTTGGAAATAGTTTTACTTTCTCAACTAAAGGGTATTTTATTTTTTTGCTGAAATCAAACATCATTGAAATAGACTTTGGCCAAAATAAGATTGGAAAAGATATATGGAATCTACTCTTGTCATAACATGAGCACCAAGTTTAATATATTTTTACTTGGGGTTGGGTTCTTGGATTAATATTTACTAGTCAAACAACATAAACATCAAGTCACACAAGGCCAAACAGAACAATATAAAGGAAAACACAATTAGTAGTGAAGTAATTTCAAAAAGTTTTTGCTGGTTCTGAATTTTGGGTCTTGTTAATTCATATTATAAATTTGGGATGTTAGAAATCCTTCCCCCCTTAAAATAAATCTCGTCCCGAGATTTCCCCGGGGGTACAGGGGAGTACGAGGGCACGGGTTTTGGGCTGGCTATTCTTTCGAGGTCGTTGCTTCTTCAGTGAGGTCGCCAGGTGAGATTTTGACAAATTGATGTTGCGAGGTCGTTCCTTGTCGATAATTTTCTCTGATGGGTTCAGATCCTGGATGATAGGGTTGACTTGACGATCGATGCTGATGGATAGTCTTGGTTGGCTGTTTCCAGTTTCTACGAGGCTAAGGCGCAAGGAACTAATTATTACCACGTTCTTGTATACCCATTGCAGGTCTTCCCCCTTTAAAAGGGTTTTTAATCGGTCTTGCTGAAGTTTGCAGCTGGAGTTGACTTGGAGGCATTGTTCTTCTTGAGTAGCTTGACGATCTTCATCTTTGTTGTCAATCCTTGGTGCTTGGGGTCGGTGCAGATATCACTTCGTACTATTTGCTCATTACGAGGGTCGCAGATGGGGACGCGTGGTTTTCAGGATGCGTCGAGTCTGCGTACTCGACTCTCTCCGGTTTCTAGTTAGAAAAAGGATGTTATAAACGTCTAAGTTCGTCTGGACTTGCTTGGTGGTTGATGTTGTCCACAGCAGGTGCTTACGTCGTTTGATTCTTCTGGGTATTCCATTGGTTATTTGTCTTCATGCTTGTCCTTCTTCAGCTGAGCAAAAGGAGGAACTTCATTGCTGACTTCCTTGGTTCTTGAGCTTCATGAAGCGTTGGTAAGAATCTTAAGAAGTACAGTCTAGATTATCGAGCTTCCAGAGGAATCTAAAAGTCAGTACAAGGACCCTAAAGGTAAGCGGTTTGGTCTGTTGGTCGACGAGGGTACAAGGGCTGCGTTCTCATTTAGCCTTAATAAGTTAGAGAAAGGGCTTCATGTCAGCAGTCGATGTTCGTGCTTTCTTGAATCCTCCTTCGGTGTGATTGATCGAGGCCAGTTGAACAGGATGATTGCTCGATAGGTAGCGTCGATGGTGCTTGCTTCCGGGTTTAATTCCGCGCAATTGGCCTTCAGTGTTGATCGACTTCGGCCTTGATGATGGCGATCTTTTCACTACCAGCTATATGTGGTTCTTTCTATATCACCTCTCTTTGTGTCAAAACTTGTGGTTAGATAAGGCCAGTTAGTACCATCACAAACTGGGGTTAGATGTTAATCTAGAATTTGGTAAGTGGGTTCAAAAAGTCATGGATTAAAGGACTTTAGAAAAAAGTTAGTGAAGAATCTTCACACCAGTTGTTTTCCAAACAGGTACCTTTGTCTTTCTTGTTTCGACTAGTTGAGCCGTGTTGAACTAAGATTTTTGTTCGGCAGATGACGTCGATGGCGTCCTTTTTCCTGGGGTAACTTCATGATGACGATCTTTAAAGTTGGTTTCCTTCGGGTTGGTTGGTGGCGATCTCCCATGGATGAATCTTGTGCTTGAGGCTTCATATAATCTTCAGAAAATCAGCGGCAAGCTAGGGTTCTTACCCATCTTTCCCAAGTTTGCGGTGATAGGTAGGAGTTAGTCGAGGTTTTTCTTTGGTTTTATTTCACGGGACAAATTTGGGTGGGTCAAACCTAGCAAGGTTAGCGCAAGGGATTAAGGTGCCACTAACTGCTCGTCAAGCGGGTAGGTACATGATCCTCTTTGAAACCCATCATTACCGTCGGTCTCTGAGCTCGAATCTTCATAGCAACTCTTATGCACTCCTTGAGTTCCTCTAGTTACCAATTCTAATTGAGTCTCCTTATGTCCTTATTTCATGTCAAGGTTTGTGGTCCTAGAAGATTCGTTGGTACAATCATGGATTTGAGTCAGACGTTAACCTAAAGTTAGATACGATAAGTTGGTGTGGTATTCTTGTAATTTCACAAGTTAATTTTGTGAGGTGGGGCTCGTGTCTTCACGAGGTTGGCGTACAATTGCAGTTTCCTTCAAGATCTTGACGCACTTGCCCCAGATGGTGCATGAAGTCCATTGTCTGACTTGCCGGTTAGGTTACAAAAATTTCCGGCTATTTGGCTAAGGATCGGGGGTCTTTTGTATCTTGCGGAACTATCAGATCTTAACGGGAGATGGTTTAGATGAGAGGGAAAATATTTTAGAAAGATTTTCCTTGGCGGGTTTACATCTGCAACAAGGTGCAACTAGGGTGAAGAGGTAAAAATTGTTATGTGGCAAAAGGAAACTAAACTTTTCTTTTTATAAAACTCCTTTTTCCATCTCACAAACAACACACAGGCAGAGTACACACAAGCAAGGTGCACACAAGGTACGTCTAGTACCAACGGACGCCTAATACTCGTGGTAGTCAGGGTAACCAAAGTTCCTATCATAAGTTTTCCTATGGGTCATTGTTAAACATGGTTGGTGAAGTCTTCATTTTATCGCCTTAGTCTTCCGCTGGGGAAATTGAGATCGTCGAAGTTACAACTTGAGTAGAATTGTTGATGTTGAGCTGAGATCTTCGGAGGTCTCTTGCTTTGTTGACCTTGACGATCTTGGCATTTGCAAATCAACCACCCTGAGGTTGAATGTTGAGTATTTGTGAGGGAAGCTTCTTCTTGTGGGTGCTAACTAATTAGGTCTCACTTGGGTTGATCGTCAAGTATACTCTTGGTTTTGAACGGGTAAGAGATAACAGAAGATTTTTTGGAAAATCTTACAATAGAGGGGTAAGACTTTGAAATATTTGAGGAGATGAGAAGAGCGAAGACATTTTAGGACTCCTCTAGAAAAAAATATATTTTGGTAGTAATATATTTTTAACAAAAATATTTGCTTTCCTACTAACGTCCATGCTAACTAAGGTCTCCTACAATTAGGATTGCTCTGATACCAAGTCTGTGGGGACCCCGGACTAGCCGTCCGAAATACCCTTGTGCCTACATCAGCGATCCCATGATTAGTGTGTCGCTGAGCACAATCAAACTGGTAATCAAGGAACATCCATAAATACCGAAGGAATTTACTTACTTGATTGAAGTCATACTCTTCAATAGTTACTTGCAGCGGAAATCACCAAACAACGTGGAGCCCAAGTCATTCGCCTTAACCCTACAGGCAACTGACTGGGAAGCGCTCTAGTTCGCATTGGCGTCATTTCCGTCTCCTTCAAGCTGCCCTTCTTTGAAATCTGGCTAAGACAATAGCCAGGGATGAAACCAATATGAGTACATTCGATTGTACTCGCAAACTACTCCCCCCCCCCCCCCCGAATGAGCATGCACTACACTTTTTATAGTTTGAGTAAAACTTTGTTTGCTTTGAAAACTCTATCCTTATTGAAAAGAGAAGGATATACTTTTGTTTTATAAAACTTTGTTCGAAAACTCTATAACTTTCGTTGAAGAAAAATAAGGAGAATTTTATAACTTTTCATAACCCTTGTATATTTTTCAAAAACATCTATAGCCTTTGTTAAAAGAAAAGAAGGCTTTTAGATCTTTTTCCCATAAATCTGTCTCTGTAAGAAATCTTTTTTTAAAACATTTTCCCCAAAGTAGATGTTTGTTGAAAAATGTAAGAAGTCCCTTTTAAAAAGTTTTTCCCGGAAAATAACCATTTTGTTTATTTCTCGAAAACTCCTTCTTTTTCGACCATAACCCTTCATGGTGATTCAATCCCAACAACCTCATGCCGGCCCATTGGCATAGTTGCATCAAACATCCTCCACTTCATTTTCTCATTCAAATCTCGAATCTTTTCCAAAACTTGCACATAGGACCGAGCAGTTCATTCCAGCTATCCATATCCGAGGAGTCGGCTATTCGAATAGTTTTACCCTCTATAGAGGTAGCACTCTTTTCCCACATCCATCCGGTAACTCATCATGTCTGCCACGTCTCGCCATATAAGGTGTATGCGAAGTTGAGCCACCGACCATAGCCTGTCCTTTGCTCATGCTAGTATAGGACCCTACCGCTACGAATTCACCATTCCCTCGACACCTAGTACAGGATCCCCCATCAAGGAACCTAAGTGTGAGGAATCGTAGTTCTGCCCGGCGAGCGAACCGTTCAAACCCCCGTCCATCAGACACCGGGACCCAGGTCAGGGGGTAGGTCACCATGACCATCCCCTCATGGAACGAGGTCATCCTCATTGTTGAGGCATCCCATACTAATATGAGCAAACTATATGACTACGCCCTTTCCCATATGTGGGTAGATGTGGTCGCACAGTTATTGGCTGTTCAGTAAGTACAAGGACTCAATGTGCATTTTTCATAAACATCACCATTCACCATTTCTCCACTTCATCACCGATCTCACGACATTCCACATTTATCCAAGTACTTCCAAAGGAGTTTTGAATAAACAACATTTTTCTTTTCCCATCCTATAGTTTTAAAAAGAATTTTTCCATCCAATACCTCCATATAGGGTGTCAAAATAAAATATTTGTATCTTGGGAACGGGTTTTCAAAACCATAGCTTTAGTGGAAAAAACCACTTAAGTCATTTATGCTCTTTATAGGTAAAACATGTAAATCAAAATAGACGTATATCAATGCAAGCTCAGAGAAGTAGCTTGCCTGTTTTCAGCATAATGTCCCTAGACTTCTCCTCGCTGATCAAAGAAATAAACTCCGGTTCTTTTCCAATAAATCCTTTCCAAGGTTCACTCCGATAGCTTTTGTATCTAGCGTCGTAAAAAGGAAAGAACACAATCAACATACAGTAGAACACTCCAACACAAACATCAAGCAATTACTAACATACAACAATCATGATGGAAAACTATTATTTAACAAACAAGTTTGGCAATCACCAACACTACTCATGTTTAAAAATTATGATTAAAGTTGTGATTAAGCATCTTTATTTAAACAGGAAATACTTCAGACAAAAGTTAAGCCACTTAATATTCTCCGTAATTCTAAATATCTTACCAAGCTAAGGTAGAGATATTACTAGATACTCAAGCTAGTACTCAACTTAAAGATCACCAAGTTTAACAAGCAAAGTAGTCATATTAATCAAACAAAATAATCTAACATAAAAATAAACAAGCAATACTTACCATTACTAAACTACTCAATCAAGCATCACAACATCTCTCAAGCATCACACATAACTACTACACTCACACAGCAACACAATTTGATTTCAATTTAATTGAATTAACTATTATTTAATTAGGTCTTAAATATCGCAGAAACTAGTGGTGCATGTTTAATTGCATAACTTAAGTTCTGTTGATCACAAAAATATGAACTAAATTTCAAAAGATAGCTACTGATCTGTGGAAGACAACCCAATTCGATTTGCTTTATTTGGATTTATCAATTTTTCCTACACTTTTGTTTTATTACAGAAACTATTTAATCAAGTTTTTTCTACAACTCAAGTTAAGTTACTCTAAAAATTAAATCCTTTTTGGGGTAACTAACACTGATTAAATCTGATCTAACAAAATTGGTCCTAACTCATTTGGATTAAACATTATTGTTATATAAATGTTTTAGTCCAGAATTGCTTTCTGACTTTCAACAGATGCCAATTAATTAATAATGATTAATTAATTCTACAAAAATTAGGGGATCTAAGTGATCACAGTACTAAGCTAACAAAATTGGTTTGACATTATTTGGATTAACAGATCATCAGAAACAAACAGGTTTATATTTTATACCTCCTCTGGCATTTTTATTACTACTCTTTATTTACTAATCTAAATGAGGTGAAACCACTTTGGTGAGTTAAAGAATTTCATAAGCTTTCCAGAACATATTTATTTGGATTCCTAAATCTCGAGTTATGGATTTTTAAAGTTGGGTCCAGTACTGGAATTCCAGAGAAAACTAAATTAGAAAATGTTCCTATTCTGGATAATGTTCAAATTTATGACAGGTGGGGTCCAGGAGTCAGTGACACAGATAAAATACGTGCGCTCTGGATAATGTTTAAAATTATGACAGGTGGAGCCAGCCTGTCAGCACTAGAATAGAGAAACGGTATGTGACCGTGGATAGAAGATCCGACGGCTCCTAGCGCACGGGTTCATCTACGACATAAAACATGGCGGTGCCGGAGTTCCGGAGACGGCGAGGTTCGAGAAGATCTCACCTAGGGTGCTCGGGAAGGCTCGGGGAAGGTGGTGGAGAACGGCGGAGGCTCGGCGAAGGTGCTGGGGCGAGTTGTACTTGCTAGGGAGGGCTGCAGCGGGGGCGGCGACTCGTCGGACTTCCACGGGCACGGCAACGATCTCCGGCCAGGTCCTGGGGAGGGTTCTCCTGTGCATGAAACAACGGGGAAAAGGGCTCGGGTGAGTGTGGTTTCAACAGGGATGTGAAGGCAGGCCAGAGAGAGGGAAAAGAGAGGGCAGCACGGCTGCGATTCCGCCCTCCTGGCTGCACTGAGTAGAGTGGAGTGAGGGAGTGGGGTTGTGGCGGAGTGTGGAGGTGCAAGGCTCGGGGCGGCCAATTTATAGCCGAGCTCCGGTCCATGGTGGACAAGGCGCGGGAGCAGTCCAGAGGGCGGCCGGTCTCGCCATAGGGGCGGTGGAGGTGTGGCTACGGTGTTGGGACAGCAGGGAGCATGAGGGGGTGCATGGAGGCGAGCTACGCAGGGGGGGACGCTCCGCACGCTCTGTGCGAGCTCGGGCGGCGCTGGGCGTGCACGGGCACGGGCGTGTGGTGTCGGGGCGACCGGTTCCCTTGTCCAGGGGACGCGGTGTGGTGCTGGGAGAGACAAGGCGCGGAGCTAGGGCTAGATAGGCGACTACGGTGCCTCCTACGCGTCGGCGACAAGGACGGCATGGCAACAGTGCTCCGGTCCCCCAGCGTCGATGATCACCGCGACCACTAGGGTGGCTCCCGTGTTGCTCTGATGTGCTGGGGAGGTCAGCGAGGTGGAGAGGAGTAGAGGGGTGCAGGGAATCGAAGAATAAACCTCCAAATCCATCAATTTGATTTCAAGTTCATCGGTTTGGGGAAGAACATGGGCTCTGCCCTCCAAGTGTTCGATGAAATGTGTGAACAAAAATTAAATCTATACTTTGAAATTTGTTTCCACAATTGGCTTTATATATATTAATAGGGATTTTTGGTGCTATGAGGGAATTTATTTGATAAGTGCATCATAGCACATTTTGTGATTTGAAAAGAATAAAAAAAATTGAATTTTAATTTAAAATTTTTGGAATTATATTTTGAGAGGGAAAAGGGTAGGAATAAAATTGAGAGTGATTAAATGTCACTCCACTAAATTTTATTTGGAAGAAACTTAATTTCTCACTTGGAGAAATTTGTTTGTCACTTGTCACATGATTTTATGTCTTGATGTTTTTATTTTGTTCCTTTTCCTTTCTTCATAATTTTATTTAGCAAACACACACATCAAAACACAACAATATTCACATCACCACCATGACCACACAATTCAAACCACATGAATTAATCACACCACCATTTCCATAATTAACAATACTATCTTATAAAAATGATCACACTCAATTATGACAAGATGATGTTTAAGAACGTCTCAACTCATAACTTAATTGTTTCCAAAAAGGTTTGAGAAAGGAAATATGTGGGGTAATATATTTCCCACTAGAGTTATTTTCAAATGGAGTAGAAATCAGAGTTTATAAAATGGGAGTTGCATACGCATGCAAAATATCAAGGTTGATAATTAGATAGGAGATAACATATAGGTCTCCATATTCTTGGAAACACATAATTTTGGAAATACTTTTACTTTCTCAACTAAAGGGTATTTTTTTTTGCTGAAATCAAACATCATTGAAATAGACTTTGGCCAAAATAAGATTGGAAAAGATATATGGAATCTACTCTTGTCATAACATGAGCACCAAGTTTAATATATTTTTACTTGGGTTGGGTTCTTGGATTAATATTTACTAGTCAAACAACATACACATCAAGTCACACAAGGCCAAACAGAACAATATAAAGGAAAACACAATCAGTAGTGAAGTAATTTCAAAATGCTTTTGTTGGTTCTGGATTTTGGGTCTTGTTAATTCTTATTATAAATTTGGGATGTTACACCTAACTACATCGAATGTTAAGTGTGTGACCCTGCGGGTTTGAGAATATATCATATTAATAGCGGGACCGGGATGTCCATATTAATTTCTACATATTCAACGAAGTACTTTACCGGTTGAACCACAATGTTTGAGATTCAATTAATCCATATTCGATCCCTTTTGTCTCACGATATTTTTTACTTGCCCGAGATTTAATCACCAATATCTCCATATCTGATTAACCTCGTTTCCGGCAAGTTCTCTTTACTCATTCCCATAGGATAGGATCCGTTATGACTAGCTACTTAGTCATATGCTTGCAAGCGTTTGGATACTATGCTACCGAGAGGAACCAAAGATATCTATCTAACGGTTGGACGAACAAATTCTAGTCTTGATCCATGCAACCCAACAACCTACCATCGGAGATACCTGAAAGGCACCTTTATAAGCACCCAGTTATGAAGTGACGTTTGATGTCCACAAAGTATTCCTCCGGCAAGCGGGAGTAACATAATCTCATGGTCTAAGGAAACTATATTTGACATCTATAAATTGGGTCTGTCCATTATATCATCCCCATGATACAACTCCGTTTATCAAGTGATTCATTAATCCTTGGTTAGGAAACTTCTAACCAACACTTGATCAAACGAACTAGTTATTTGAGGCTTACTAGGGACACTTTGCCGTTTATATTCCACACATGTATTTGTTTCTAATTAATACAATTCTAGCATGGATAATAAACATTTATCATGAACAGGAAATATGATAAATAATAATCTTTATTATTGCCTCTTGGGCATATCTCCAACAGTCTCCCACTTGCACTAGAGTCAATAATCTAGTTTACATTTGTAGTAATCTAACACCCATGGCCTCTTGGTGCTGATCATGTTTTGCTCATGGAAGAGGTTTAGTCAACGGGTCTGCCACATTCAGATCCGTATGCACCTTGCAAATCTCAATGTCTCCATCTCGGACATTCTCACGCAAATTGTGAAAGCGGCGCTTGATATGTTTTATGTTCTTGTGTGAAGTTGGCTCCTTGGCAAGAGCAATCGCACCTGTATTATCACAGTACAGGGCCAGTGGTCTTGACGCACTTGGAACCACACCCAGCTCGGAGAGGAACTCTTTCATCCAGACTGCTTCACTTGCTGCCGACGAGGCTGCCACATATTCTGCTTCAGTTGAAGATTTCGCCACCACGCTCTGCTTGGAACTCCTCCAGCTAACAGCGCCACCATTTAGAATAAACACGTATCCAGACTGAGACTTAGAATCATCCGGATCTGTATCCCAACTAGCATCGACGTAACCCTTTACGACAAGCTCTTGGTCACCTCCATATATGAGAAACATCTCCTTAGTTCTATTTAGATACTTAAGAATATTCTTGACAGTTGTCCATTGTTCCACTCCTGGATCACTTTGGTACCTGCTGGTCAAACTAACAGCATGGCACACATCTGGTCTAGTACATAGTATGGCATACATGATAGAGCCTATGGCCGAGGCATAGGGAACCTTGTTCATTGTCTCTCTATCTTCTGCCGTGACTGGACTTTGAGTCTTACTCAAAACCTTTCCTTGCAACATTGGTAAGAACCCCTTCTTCGAATTTTCCATTCTGAACCTCTTCAGAACCTTGTCAAGGTAAGTACTCTGTGAAAGCCCAATTAGGCGTTTTGATCTATCTCTATAGATTTTAATGCCTAAAATATACGCTGCTTCGCCAAGGTCTTTCATTGAAAAACTCTTATTCAAATAAGCCTTTACACTTTCAAGTAGTTCTATATCATTTCCAATCAACAATATGTCATCCACATATAGTATCAGAAATGCTACTGAACTCCCACTCACTTTCTTGTAAATACATGCCTCTCCATAAGTTTGGGCAAATCCAAACCCTTTGATCACTTCATCAAACTGGAGATTCCAACTCCGTGATGCTTGCTTCGGTCCATAAATAGACCTTTGAATCTTGCACACCTTGTCAGCGCTTTTAGGATCAACAAAACCTTTGGGCTGCACCATGTACAACTCTTCCTTAATATGACCATTAAGGAACGCGGTCTTGACATCCATTTGCCAAATTTCATAATCATGAAATGCGGCAATTGCTAACATAATCCGAACAGATTTCAGCATCGCTACGGGTGAGAATGTCTCATCGTAGTCAACTCCTTGAATTTGTCGGAAACCCTTTGCGACAAGTCGTGCTTTGTACACGGTGACATTTCCGTCAGCGTCTGTCTTTCTTTTGAATATCCATTTGTTCTCAACAGCCTTGCGGTCGTTTGGTAAGTCCACCAAAGTCCATACTTGGTTTTCATACATGGATTCCATTTCGGATTTCATGGCTCCTAGCCATTTATCGGAGTCAGGGCTCATCATCGCTTCCTCATAACTCGCAGGTTCATCATTGTCTAACAACATGACACTCATGACGGGGTTGTACCAATCAGGAGTGGTACGTTCCCTCGTTGACCTGCGAGGTTCAGTAGCAGCTATATTCGAAGCACTATGAACATTATAATTTGCTTCTTCTTCAGGTGGCGATGGCTGCTCTGGAACATCTTCCAGTTCTGCGCTACTCGGCATCTCAAGAACAGGTTCGATAACCTTGTCAGGCTGTACTTTCCTCCCACTCACTTCTTTCGAGAGAAACTCCTTCTCTAGAAAGGAACCATTCTTGGCAACAAAAATCTTGCCCTCAGTTCTGTGGTAGAAGGTATACCCAATAGTTTCCTTAAGGTATCCTATGAAGACACATTTTTTCGATTTGGGTTCGAGCTTATCAGGTTTAAGTATTTTCACATAAGCCTCGCAACCCCAAACTTTAAGAAACGATAACTTCGGCTTCTTGCCAAACCATAATTCATATGGAGTTGTCTCAACGGATTTTGATGGTACCCTATTTAAAGTGAATGCGGCTGTCTCGGTAAGAGACATCATAGATCGCACCATATCTAATAAAGTCTGATTACGACGTTCAGACACACCATTACGCTGTGGCGTTCCAGGTGGCATGAGTTGTGAAACAATTCCACGCGTCTTTAAATGCATACCAAATTCGTAACTCAAATATTCACCTCCACGATCTGATCGGAGAAATTTTATTTTCTTGTTACGATGATTCTCTACTTCACTCTAAAATTCTTTGAACTTTTCAAATGTTTCAGACTTGTGTTTCATTAAATAAATATACCCATATCTACTTAAATCATCAGTGAAGGTCAAGAAATAACGATATCCACCGCGTGCTGCAACACTCATTGGACCGCACACATCAGTATGTATGATTTCTAACAAGTATGTTGCTCTCTCCATCGTGCCGGAGAAAGGTGTTCGGGTCATCTTGCCCATGAGGCATGGTTCGCAAGTTTCAAATGATTCGAAATCAAGTGAATCCAAAAGTCCATCAGAATGGAGTTTCTTCATGCATTTTACACCAATGTGACCTAAACGGCAGTGCCACAAGTATGTGGGATTATCATCATTCAGTTTACATCTTTTGGTATCATGTGTATCACTACTATCGAGATTCAACAGAAATAAACCATTCACTTCAGGTGCATGTCCATAAAAGATATTATCCATATAAATAGAAACACCAAAGTTTTCTGACTTAAATGAATAACCGTCTCGCAATAAACAAGATCCAGATACAATGTTCATGCTTAACACAGGCACCAAATAACAATTATTAAGGTTTAAAACTAATCCCGAAGGTAGACGTAGAGGGAGCGTGCCGACAGCAATGACTTCAACTTTTGATCTATTTCTGATGCGCATCGTCACCTCGTCCCTCGCCAAGCGTCGTCTATTCCGTAGCTCCTGCTTCGAGTTACATATATTAGCAACTGCACCAGTATCAAATACCCAGGTACTACTATGAGCACTTGTTAAATACACATCAATAACGTGTATATCACATATACTTTGTTTGACGTTGCCAGCCTTCTTATCCGCCAGATACTTGGGGAGTTGCGCTTCCAGTGTCCAGTTCCCTTGCAGTAGAAGCACTCGGTGTTAGACTTAGGGCCCTTCTTTGACTTCTTCGTAGGTGCAGCAGCTGTCTTGCCGCCCTTCTTAATGTTGTCTCTTTTGCCCTTCTTAAAACTGGTGGTCTTGTTGACCATCAACACTTGATGCTCCTTCTTGATTTCCACCTCCGATGTATTTAACATTGCGAAGAGCTCAGGAAGAGTTTTCTCCATCTCTTGCATGTTATAGTTCATCACGAAGCCTTTGTAGCTTGGTGGAAGTGACTGGAGAACACGGTCAATCCCAACTCATTGGGAATTACTAGACCCAGCTGCGTCTGACGATCACCGTACCCAGACATTTTGAGCACGTGTTCACTGACGGAGATGTTCTCCTCCATCATACAGCTAAAGAACTTGGAGGAGTCCTCATACCTCTCCACCTTGGCTTGAGTTTGAAACATAGCCTTCAGATCAACAATCATCTGATGAACGTCATGGTGCTCAAAATGCTTTTGAAGCTTTGGTCCTAAGCCGTACAACAGACTGCACTTAACTATCTCGTGGTCCTCAGAACGGGCTGCCCAGACGTTCCTAACATCTTCAGCCGCTCTCTCTACTGGAGCCTCACCTAGCGGTGCATCTAGGACATACAGTTTCTTGGCAGCTATGAGGATAATCTTCAGATTCATGAACCAATCTGAGAAATTGCTTCCATCGTCTTTCAGCTTGTCTTTCTCTAGGAACGCGTTAAAATTCATGGTGGTGTTGGGACGGGCCATTGATCTACAACATATTGGCAAAAGGTGTTAAGACTAGGTTCATGATAGTTTGTTCGAGTTAATTTAAATTACAAAATGAACTCCCACTAAACTCAACATTTCTCAGGTTGTTTAGTGATACATGATCCAAATCGACTACACCACAACCGATCATCACGTGAGATGGTACAGCTTCAGAGGTGAACATCGCCATGTTGATCATATCGTCCATATAACTCGTGTTTAGCTTTTCGGCTCTTGTGTTCCGAGGCCATGTCTGTACATGCTAGGCTCGTTAAGGAAACCGTAGTATTTCCGCATGTGTAAAAACTGGCTTACACCCATTGTATGTGAACGTAGAGTCTATCACACCCGATCATCACGTGGTGCTTCAAAACGACGAACTTTTGCAATGGTGCATACTAGGGGAGAACACGTCTTGATATTAACAAGAGAGATCACCTTATCATGCTACCGTCGCGATCGAATCTAAGCAAAACATAAGGTGCATAAAAGGATTAACATCACATGCAATTCAAAAATTTGTGACATGGTATAGCCTTTTCTTCTTGTGCCTTTGATCTCCATCTCCAAAGCACCGGCATGATCTCCATCATCACCAGCATGTGGCGCCACCACCATGATTGCCTCCACCAACTATTGCAACTACGACTATGGCTACTCTTAGCAATAAAGTAAAGCAATTACATGGCGTTAAAGTGACACGCAGGTCATACAATAATTAAGAGACAACCATTAGGCTCCAGCTGGTTGCCGTACTCATCGACATGCAAGTCATGAAAATTACAAAACATGATCATTGCATACATTATCACATAATCACATCTTGGACATACCACATCACAAACCCTGCAAAAATAAGTTAGACGTCCTCTACTTTGTTTATGCAATTTTTTACGTGGCTTCTATGGGTCATGAGATAGAACCGTTCTAATCTACGTAAAACCACAACGGTGATATAAAAGTTGCTGATTTACTCATCCTTTTTAAAGTCCTTCCATTGCAAATCGCATCTCACCATAGCTAGAGAAACAGACACCCGCCAGCCACTTATGCAATACAAGTTGCATGTCAATTGTGGAACCGGTCTCTCGTGCGTGGACGAGTAAAGTTGGTCTGGGCCATTTCAATCCAACCATCCAATAAGATACGAGTACACGCAAGAAGGTAGCAACAAAAATATCAACGCCCACAACTCTTTGTGTTATAATCGCACCAACATCTACGAATAGATCTAGGCTCTGATACCACTGAAGGGTCGCAACATAGAAAACAAAAAAAAATTCCTACGCAAAGAAGGCGGAATAAAACCCAAAACAAGATCAGATCTACTAGATGGTGGTAGCAAGAAGGAGATTGAATCTCACCCTCGAAGAAAACCGAGCGTGTTTTGTCAAGGCAGGGGTTGGCTAGTCGATCCCCGCAACTAGACTCGTCTAGTCTCGAGGAGATGTATTATCCGATGCGTCGCACGAGAAATGCCTCTTAGGTGTCCACACGTACGGCTTGATGGAGACTCCACGTTCTTGATCCCGCAAGAGGTGATGGAGAGGATCGCAAGATCAGCAGCACAACGACGGTGTGGTGGATATGGCAGAGATCCGACAGGGCTTCGCCAAGCGGCTGCGAGAGAGGAGAGGAGGAGGTGGTGCGGCTAGGGGCATGGGGGCAGCACAGGAGGAGGAGCAGCAGGGGGCGGCGGCCGGAACCCTTGGTCCTCTTTATACAGAAGGCCAAGGGGTGCGTCCCAAGCCTCCCTCTATGGCCGGCGGCTAGGTGGCTTGGCCCCCAAGCCAGCCGCCCTAGGGTTTTGGCCGGCCCCCTTTGCCCTAGCCTGCATGGGCCTATTGGGTTGGTGCGGCTGGCCAATAAGGCCACTACACCACCCCTTTATTCCATGTGGGCTGCAAACACCTATGGGCCCCACTTCTAGACTCTTCTCGAACCTTCTAGAATATTCCGGTACCCTGCCGGAAAATTCCCGGACTTCTCCAATTTCTCCGGAAACTACTTTCCTTATAAGCATGTTATTCTCTCGACTTTTTCGGAACTCCTCGTGATGTCTGGGATCCCATCCGAGACTCCGAATAAATATTCTTTCACACCATCATTTATCTCGAGCCCTAACTACATTGAACGTTAAGTGTCTGACCCTGCGAGTTTGAGAATATATCATACTAATAGCGGGACCGGGATGTCCATATTAATTTCTAAATATTCAACGAAGTACTTTACCAGTTGAACCACAATGTCTTGGAATCAATTAATCCATATTCGATCCCTTCTGTCTCACGATATTTTTACTTGCCCGAGATTTAATCACCGATATCTCCATATCTGATTAACCTCATTTTCAGCAAGTTCTCTTTACTCGTTCCCATAGGTTAGGATCCGTTATGACTAGCTACTTAGTCATCTGCTTGCAAGCGTTTGGATACTATGCTACCGAGAGGGCCCAGAGATATCTATCCAACGGTTGGAAAAACAAATTCCAGTCTTGATTCATGCAACCCAACAACCTACCATCGGAGATACCTGAAAGGCACCTTTATAATCACCCAGTTACGAAGTGACATTTGATGTCCACAAAGTATTCCTCCAGTAAGCGGGAGTAACATAATCTCATGGTCTAAGGAAAGTATATTTGACATCTATAAATTGGGTCTGCCCATTATATCATCCCCATGATACAACTCCGTTTATCAAGTGATTCATTAATCCTTGGTTAGGAAACTTCTAACCAACACTTGATCAAACGAACTAGTTATTTGAGGCTTACTAGGGACACTTTGCCGTTTATATTCCACACATGTATTTGTTTCCAATTAATACAATTCTAGCATGGATAATAAACATTTATCATGAACATGAAATATTATAAATAGTAATCTTTATTATTGCCTCTTGGGCATATCTCCAACAGTGTGTCCTTGGTGCGGAGCCCCCGTGGCTACTCGGGAGTATCCTTGCTGGATTTCTGGTTGTTATGGCTGTCGTGGAGGTTGCGGGGGTGCGGCGGCTTGGCCGACGTGGTCCCCCTGCGGGGGTTAAAGCGGCGGAGGAGGCGTAGCGGCAAGACGGCTCGCGTTACTGCCGGAAAGCCGCGGGCGCCAAGGAGGAGGTGGCGGAGGCGGAGCGGGCCGCTAAAGAGGCGGAGCGGGCCGCTAAATAGGCGGAGCGGGTTGCTGGAGAGGCTGGAGAGGCAGGCTCAGTGGTGGCTGCGTCATGCACCATGCTCCGCCTGCGGAGGTGGCGTAAGGCGCGCTCTCCCATGGGCTCATGCTCATTGGCCATGGCGATGGAGATTTGTCGAGGGAGAACGAGCTTCAACCCCTACCTGGCACGCCAAATGTCGGATTGGGGTTCCGGCGTACCCTTGTTCTTCCACGGGGTTGAAAGCTAGTCTACCGACGTGATCCTCGCGAGGGCCGATGTGAGCAAGGCAAGAACACACACGAGGTTTACCCGGGTTCGGGCCACCATGATGGTGTAACACCCTAATCCTTCTTGTCTGTCTGTATTGCTTGTGGAGATGATCCGAAATGTGAACCTAGAAAAACCTCTTTCTTCGGCGGAGCTAGAAGGGGGTTGCCTTTATAGGGACTTGTTCCTCTTTTGCTAGGCGGGAAGGGCAACCACAATTGGTCAAGAGAAGACAAACGAGGGTACATGGCTTGCTGACGTTGTCTTCCAGAGCGGGTCCCTGGGCGGGCACTTTAACACCAAATAGGAATGGTCCTCTCGTCCTTGGTCTGGTCTTTGCACCATCTGTAGCACCCTCACTTTGAAGAGCAAGAATACTTTGTGAAATTGCTAGGCCCTGGATCGAGTAAGGCTAGCATTCACCAACAGGATGTAATATCATGCATAAATGTTAAACATTATTACATCGCACGTACGAATGATCCAAAATTAATGTACTTTATTACAACTTTGCATAGTCGAAGCTAGCTTAAAATAAATAAAGTTCCACAAATATTATTCAGAGTTCAAGCAGCATAATAAAGTAGCACTGAGCTCCATCATCTTCATGTACCACTGGCGACCATGTTGGTTGTAAGCTCGAAAGAAATCAAACGTCCTTACTCCTCATCTGAACAACCTGCAACATTAACGTTGCAGCCCAGGGAATTGGGTCAATACCTTGTGACAGACTGGCAAGTGTCATACTATGGTGGATATTAAAGGGCAAAAACTATTCTACATGCATATTTGGCTGGTGGATCTCAAGGCTGTTGCGTAAAGCAAATTTTATCCTACACTTGTAAACATTTCTTTTAAAACCAGCTATTTATGAGATAAACATGGCATGAAAACCAATATCTCTTCTACCCTTGTTCACCCATCAAATTTTATTATGAAATTGGAATGAATGAGATTCTTCTGTCAATCACCTTGTTTAGTTACTCAAATTGTACATAACCGGGGACATGGCTAAGATCTTAGTTTTATTTACTCTCGAGAGTTTGTGGCACTTTCCCCACTAGACTCGATCAACCCATTCTATCCTTAACCCTCATTTAGTGAAAAGGAAAGGAGAAAACCAAGACGAGACCTTTTAGAAGCATTTTACCAACCCAATGGCTTGACCCGTTCCCACCTACAACCCCTACATCAGCTTGTCAAGTCGGGTCGAGTCCACACAACATACTTAGTCAAGACAGAGCCCATATGACTAGTGGCTGCACTGGAAGTAAACTAGACATGGAGTGACATGAAATCTCTAATACCCTGGGTGGCAAACCACAAGTGCACATACTCAGGTTCACACCATAGAAATGGGCCTGAGTAGCCACTCAACTTTAAACAACCGGTAGAGCAACACCAAATCCACCCAGGTGGTTAATTAATTTAGTAGAATTTTTCTTAACTCATCTACCACAAAACAATCCATTTTTGCAGCAAGCCAATCTACTAAATTAATATAGGTCACTAGTCATCTAATTCATGTGGCTAACCTAACAGGTTTGCATAGCATAATAACTTTAATAAAAATAGCCTATCATGCATGCTACTGGAAAAATAGTCTACAATGCCATATAAAAATAGTAATAGGTCATTCATGAATGGTGTATGCACTTGTCTTGGTAGTTGTTCAGGTTGTTGCAACACTCACAGCACTCCTGGCACTCTTCACAATCTAAACAAACAATTGCATCAAATCAATACACAGACAAAATGGCAGTACAATAAAATGTGCATGCAAGATGATTTGCTAACACACAAGTCAAGGTTAAACAATTAATAAAGTTATTACTTTCTGTTATTTACTATATGCATGATGCTCATGATTCATAATTTTAGTGATTTAAATAGTTTTAAAACATTTACTATGGTCAAAATACCACTATTTGAGTTTCTACAAAAACATTATCAATGCATGATGCAAAAGTGCAAACCAAAAATACTACTGGACAGAGGACACTAAAAGACACACTTTTGCAGAAGAAATCAATTTAAAATAACTTATAGATTTAAAGTTATGCCAAAATTACTCAAATATCTCATTTGAAATTTGAATAATTTCAAATAGGAAAAACAGAAAACTAATAGTTCTAAAATAATCTACAGATCATAAGGTTTTCAAATATATAAAGTTTGCTAAATTTGGCCGAGCCATTAAAAAGATATGAAGGTTTTAAGGTTCAGGGGTTTTTCTATAAAACTGCCAAATTAAAACAATTCGGCCGAAATTCAGAAAATAGGCGGCTGATGTGGCGTTGACGTGGCGCTGACAGTGCGCTGACTCAGCGCTGACGCGGCGCAATCTAATAGGCCGGTACCGATTCGGGTTGGAGGTTAAAAGGCAGCCGTTGGATTTAGATCCAACGGTCCGTAACTAAAACAAAAGGGCCGGCCGGAGTTAGGGTTACGGCGAGCGGCGGCGGACGGCGGCGACGCGTCGGCATCACGTGTTCCCGGCGATCTACAGTGCTCCAGGACACGCGGCTTGTACCTGTATGATCAGCGTGACGAGGGGATGTCGGTGGCGAGGTGGAGCGGTCGGTGGTCTTCTCCTCCTCCGGTGATTGCTCGTCGGAGTTGCTACAGGCGGCGGCTGGCTTCGGGTGAGCACGGACTCGACGATCTGGCGACAGGAAAAATACCAGAGCATGTCAAGAAGATGCGCATGGTCCAGACAAAGCGGTAGGGGAGGAAGAGAGGGGCTGGGGTCGTCGGAGAACGGCCGGAGATCGGTTTCTTACCGGCGACAGTGGTAGCGCGGCAAGCTCGAGCTTGAGCAGCCTAGCGGCGTTCTGGCTAGGGTTTTTGGGGCAAGACGACGCGGACGTCGAGGGGCTCTTATAGGCGGGTGCGGGGCGATGGATTAGCTCGAATTCGGTTAGGATTTGGAGGAATCCGTGACGAGCACGGCGTCGGGCGAGAGAGAAAACAGAGAGGAAAGAAAGAAGAGAGGGGGGCGGTCGGGTGCTGCTGGGCTGGTCCTGGGCCGGCTCGGGCGGCTGCGGCCGTTTTCTCTTTTTTTTTTTACAGAAACTTTTCTCTTTTTCTTTTCTCTGCTTTATAAACTGATTTTAAAACTATGGCAAAACTTTTTATAAAAAAATTTCAAAAATACTTTTCAGAGAGCTTTTCAAATATAGAATATTATGGCATTAGCCTTGCCATTAAATAAAATCAAAATATTTGAAAAATTGGCTAAGGTTGCTTAGCACCTTTTATACCAATTAATAAACAAATGAAAATATTTTGAAATTATCCACTAAAATGAATACCAAAATGCAGCAAGCAGATGATGATGATGAATGCCATGCATGAATTTAAATTTTGAAAATTTTGGATGTTACACCATCCATGTCTTTAATCACCAAAATGGGCAAACCGCCCTAGCGTGGCCCTACAGCGTACTTTTCGCATCATCCTGCCCCCCGCAGAGCAGATGCGGAGGGGTCTTCCTCGGGAGACCTCGCGAGGTGAACTTGACGAGGCCCCTTAGTCTTGATCCTGCGAGGGAGTGGTGTCCCTCGCGAGGCATGTGCCAGCGGTGCATGCCCTATCTCATGGTGACGGGGTGCGGCTGGTGCCGCTGACAGCCAGGACAGGGGACCCTGGTTCCCACAGTTCCGACACTATTAAGGAGTCACACACGCGCCCCATTCTGTCACCAAGGCTTTGTGTTGTCACTAACTCCAGAAATTATACTAGACAAACCAATTGAGTAGCATGATTGCTATAGGAGTTGGGTGGTGCCCCAAGCGAAGGCGTGGATGTAGCAAGCAGAAGTTTTTCCCTCGTTAACGAATCGATGTTTATCGAACCAATAGGACTTTGAAATCAACAACAAAGTGAATGTTGAAGATCTCTGGTGCTTAATCTTCAACAGACGTGGACCTGCACACACTCAACCAAATACTTTGCCCCCAACGGCGGAAAGGTTGTCAATCTTTCCGATCTCGCAGAAAACAAAGCGGTTAATTGTATAGTAAAATAGATGAAAATATGAAAATGGACCAGAGGAGTATGATGAAAAGTGATGAATAAAGGTTGCAATCAATGTAAAAATATGGACCGGGGGCCATGGGTTCACTAGTGGAGTCTCTCAAGTAAATAGAACATTCATATTGTCGGCACAGTGGAAACCAGGGTACCACGGGCCGGCCTGCCAGGGCCCACAACATTCTTCAGAAGATTTCGCTAAGGACCAGGCTCTCCAAGCCTGGCGAGCCTCATGAGGGTTTTTCCCTCGCGAGGGACCTCACCTCCTCGCGAAGGCTTTTTCCCTCGCGAGGGACCCCTCCTCGAGGGGACATCTCCAAGGATCAAGTGGAAGGGCTCGCCGAGGGTTTCCTCCCTCGGCGAGGGTTCTTTCCTCAAGAAGCTAGCTCTGCTTCTGCGGCAGAGCGTACATGGGCTCTGCACCCTCCGCAGAGTGACGACCGCGCCAGCGCGCGGTGACGGCAGCGCCACAGTTGCCGTTCTTATGTACAAAGGAGTCAACAAAGCTGCACCAAGCAAAGGAGCCCCAAGGATTGCCACTTTGATGATAGGGGAACCGTCTGCAGCTTCCTTCCAAGGGTGACGTCACCGTGGGACCCATCCCACCTCAGCGGCGCTAGCCCACCGTCCTTGTTGGACGGTGGCTTTTCCAGCTTTGGTGACGCCGCCCCCTGCAGTGGACCGCGTCCATGGACTTTACCTTTATGGTGGACTCTACCTTTATTCTGCACTGCACCTCCTCCTTCGTCGCCATGTGGTAGCCCTTCCCGCCAAGATATTTGGGGGGAAGAGGCCCGAGACACCTATAAAAGGAGGGGAGCACGCTCGGGCAAAAGGTTGAGTCTTTGGTTCTTCTTCGGTTCAATCTGTGCCCAACCCTAGATCTGAGTTCTGCAGTAGCCATTGTAGCCACCTTGAGCTCGCCAAGATCGCTCTGTACTGAAACCTCTCCAAGCAAGTGCAATACGATCTAGGCAGGACGTAGGGGTTTTACCTCTCCAGAGAGCCCTGAACCTGGGTAATACTGTGTGTTCCACTCTGCAGTGCTTTCCCGCAGTGATCCAGGCGAGCACCGTCGCCGTGGCACGTTGAGGGTTGTTTGATTCCGTGTTCAGCCCCTTACACGATCCTTCATGAGACACATCCAGTTCCTGTGACAGTTCTCCGACATTTGGCGCGCCAGGTAGGGGGCTGAGGCGCATCTTCAACCTCGACACAGCCATGGCCGGCATCTCTCGCACCGAACGTCTCGCTCGCCGGACGGCCAGCGCCGCCACCGCTCCCGCTGGCAACCCGCGCGGCCGCCCGCGCGGAAGTGCTGCTCCGGAGCGCCACGTCGACCCCGAGCCCTGCGTCGAGCACCCGGAGGACGACGACATCGAACACGCTGAGGACGACCTCGGCGAAGAGGAGGCTTCCTCCCCGCTCGCGTTGCCGCTCCTGCGCCGTCTTGTTCGCTGGTTCTCTCTGCACGCGCAGGGGACGTGGCGCACGGTGCGCCGCATGCACCTCCTCGTCACCCCGCGCCCGCTCCAGCTCCACTGGTTCCACCACAACCTGCTCCAGCCGGGGCTCCTCCTCACGACGACCGCGCTGCATCGCATGCGTCGTCTCCGCATGACTGCCAAATCGTGCAGCGAGCCCTGGAGGACGCACGCGTGAGCATCGAGCGCCACCAGGATCGCCACAACCGCACCGTCCATGACGTCGCCACCACGGGGCGCCACCTCCGGGCCACCCTCGCCAACGGCCCGGTCACCTACGGCACGACGGCCGTGTTCAATCGCAGCCTCCGTCGCGTCGTCTGGATGGTCAAGTTCAGGCCGGATCTTCCTCCGCGCTACGACGGCAAGAACAACCCCCTGGAGTTCCTGCAGCTCTACACCTTGGCCATCCAGGCCGCCGGGGGCGACGACAAGGTCATGGCGAACTGGTTCCCCATGGCCCTCAAGGACTCCGCGTCCTCGTGGCTCACCAACCTCCCCGCCGAGTCCATCAACACCTAGGAGGACCTCTGCCGGTGCTTCGTCGCCAACTTCAAGGGCACGTACAAGCACGACCTCACGTACAATGATCTCCGTGCCATGCGCCAGAAGCCTGGCGAGACCCTCCGCAAGTACATCCAGCGCTTCAGCCAAGTGCACAACAAAATCCCCAACGCCACCGACGCGCAGGTCATTTCGGCCTTCGAGGCTGGGGTCACGGATGTGCGGATGCTCGAGAACCTTGGCATCCATGACAACATGACCACTGTCGTCAAGCTCTTCGACTTGGCAGACAATTGCACCAAGGCTGAGGAGGGCCGCTTGTTCATCAAGAGCGAGCCAGGGGGCCCCGCCGAGGGGTCCAAGAAGAAGAAGAAATCCACCGAGAAGCGCAAGACAACTGCGGTCCTCACGGCTGAGCCTGACGCCAAGCAGCCTCGCGCTGCCACTCTAGCTACGGGACCCGAGAAGAAAGATGATCGTCCCTTCTGCATTTACCACAACAGGCATTCCCACGCCACCGAGGACTGCTACGACCTCAAGAGGCTTCGCGAGGCGCGCGAGGCTCGCGAGGCAAACGATCGGCAGCAAGGCCGCGGAGGCCGCGGCGGCCGCAGGGGGCGACGCTGGAACAACAACTACGACGACAACTACCAGCAGAACCCTCAGGCCAACGCCGCCCAGCCCACGAACGACAACCTCCCTGCCGAGACTCCTGAGGGCTACCAGGTGCCTCGCGGGGCCGCTTGCATCCTCGGTGGGGCCCAGGCCCCCAGTGCCAACCGACACTTCAAGCAACTCGCTCGCGAGGTCGCGGCAGCCCTTCCCGGGGTTGAGGCCTCCAGGCCCCTCAAGTGGTCCCAGTGCCCTATCACCTTTGATTCCGGCAACCACCCCAAGTCCACATCAACTGTTGGCACCATCCCGCTGGTCTGCACCCCCACCATCAACAACATTGCCGTCTCTAAGACGCTCATCGATGGGGGTGCAGGCCTCAACGTCATCTCCTGTCGAGACATTCGAGAAGCTGCAGGTACCCTACGAGCAGCTCATGCCCACCAGGCCCTTCTCGGGGGTGACAGAGGGTCTCACCACCCCCTTGGGGCAGGTGAGGCTCGCGGTCACTTTCGGCACTCAGGCCAACTACCGCACCGGGCCTGCCCTACAACGCCATCCTCGGCTACCCCGCCATCGCCAAGTTCATGGCGGTAACCCACCACGCCTACAATCTCGTCAAGCTCCCTGGCTCGGGTGGCACCATTGTCATCCGCGGCGTGGTCTCGGACGCCTTGTACGCTGCGCAAGCGGCCTACAAGGCTGCCGCGGTGGCGTCACCCGCTGACGAGGGTGAGGAGCCCCTCCCGAGGACCCCCGCGAAGAAGACGAAGCTGTTCTCTCAGGAGAAGGCCGCGACGAAGCATGTGCCTCTTGAGACAAATGACTCGGGGGCTAGCGTCACCATCGGCGCCAACCAGCCTCCCAAATAGGAAAGCGCGCTCGTCGCCTTCCTCAGGGCAAACTCTGACATGTTCGCATGGACACCGTCAGATATGTCCGGAGTACCGAGGGAGGTGATTGAGCACCACTTATCCGTGTGTCCAAACACACGCCCCGTGAAGCAAAAGGCGCGGCGCCAGGGCCAGAGAAGCAAGATTTCATCGTAAGGAAGTTGAAAAGTTGAAGAAGGCCAGTATCATCAAGGAAGTGGTCCATCCCACTTGGCTCGCCAACGGTGTGGTCGTCCCCAAACACACCCGAGGAAGCCGCCTCTGCATCGACTTCACCGACCTCAACAAGGCCTGCCCCAAGGACCCCAATCCCCTCCCGAGGATCGACCAGATCGTGCACTCCACCGCCGGCTGCGCGCTCCTCTGTTTTCTGGATGCCTTCTCTGGCTACCACCAGATCAAGATGGCGAATGAGGACGAGGAGAAGACAGCATTTCTCACCCCTTGTGGTGTGTTTTGCTACTTCTACATGCCCTTCGGCCTGAAGAACGCCGGCGCCACTTTCCAACACCTCATGAGGATCGCCTTGGGGGCTCAAATGGGGAGGAATGCAGAGGCCTACGTCGACGACATCTTGGTCAAGACTCGCGAGGAAGACGCGCTCATCCAGAACTTCGAGGAGACCTTATCCAACCTGCGCAAAGTAAACATCAAGCTGAACCCCGCCAATTGCGTCTTCGGGGTCTTTCAGGCAAGCTCCTCGGGTTCTTGGTGTCTCATCACGGCATCGAAGCAAACCCTGACAAGATCAAGGCCATAGAAGAGATGCAGCCTCCTCGTCGCCTCAAGGACATGCAACGCCTAGCGGGATGTATGGCCAGCCTTGGCCGTTTCATCTCCAAGTTCGGCGAGAGGGCGCTGCCATTTTTCAAGATCATGAAGAGGTCCGGTCCTTTCAAGTGGACCCCTGAAGCGGCAAAGGCCTTCGAGGACCTGAAGAAATACCTGGCGAGCCCACCCATCATGGTTGCCCCACGCCCTCGCGAGCCTCTGAAGCTGTATCTTGCAGCCACTCCTCAGACGGCAAGCGCGGTCTTGGTGGCTGAAAGGGAAGAGCCAGTCCTAGCCAAGCAGAGCCCTACCTCGCCAAGCCCAGAGCCCCCGAAAAGGAACCACCCTCGTCAAGCCTCCAGCCTCCTGCCGAGCCTCTACAAGTGAGACCTCTAGAAAACCTCGCCGAGGACCCCACCAAGCCTCGAGAGGAGCCGACTGCTGCCACGCCAATGACTACCCTCGTCGAACATCCGTGTACTTCGTCAGCACAGTGCTGTGGGATGCTCGCGAGCCCTACCCCATGCAGCAAAAGCTCCTCTTCTCGCTCCTCAGCGCCTCCAGGAAGTTGCGCCACTT